>JAZHYW010061697.1:0-13983 GCA_037355805.1 Ixodes ricinus
CAGGCCTCCTGCGCTGAAGCTTTGAACAAACTGCAGCGCCCTCGTTTTGGGTAGTACAAGCTCACCTGATTGAGCCTCGCACTACTTATGGCACGTTGGTCGAGCTTTTTTAATTCTGCCTGGTGCTGAAGAACGAAAAACACCTTTGGACGCCAGAAATCGGCCAGACTCAACGCCGCAAGACAATCAAAAGTGCCAAATTCATGACACCACCGCTAGGGTACGCGTCTATTATCACTGGGCGGTGACGTCGAAACACCTGTGTCGCGACGCTTTCATTTTTCTTTTTCTTTGTCATGTCTACTTTGGAACGCGTGAAACGGCATCTCATGGCTCGCGCTCTTAGCGTCTTAGCTTTGACGGCGTTCGAATTTTTGTTGTTTCTTTATATTTTCATCGTGATCTCGCGCTCCGCACCAGAGCAGGCACACTTCTGCATGCCTGACAGTTTGAGACGCTAAAGTTTGTACTACCCAAAACAAGGCCTAACAAGTCCCTTTTCGCAGCACCCCCTGGGCAACGCAGGAGCTTTTCAAACCCGGTGTTGGCAAACGCGGACTCGTTCACAAACGGTACGCTGGTTGATAGACCGAAGAACGAGTAATTGTGTTAGATAACTTTTTTCCCTCTGTGTAATGTGTAGAACGCCAATGGTTTTTTCACTCTCTACTGCTCTGCATTTGCATCGCAATTCCGAGGTGCCACAAGAAGACATCCAGAAAAAGCACGCAAACACTTAAACTACGCTTTAGAGTAAAAACCCTTCGGCCATTTTTGTGCTCAAAATAACTGTTGTCTGTTATCTAAAGCTTTGTCCGAAATCGTAGACGTCTAGGCTACCAATTTGTAAATACAATGAGGGTTTTCAATGTCCACGATTTTAGGGAGGGATATTACTCGCATTCGTCACCCAAACCAATCTTATGCTGCTACTTTTTCCGCAGTGCAGTTGGGAGGGCAGACCGCCGCAATCCTGGGAGGCATAACGGCCAATGGCGAGCCTCAAAATATGTATATACCTAAACAAAACCCAAAAGTTAAATTTCTGCTAGGACACCGAGAGTCACAGTCTGCGCTGCGGTACTGATCATGATACTCAGTGTCACGAAGCAGACTATTTTCGTAGGTCTAAACATATCTTCGGCCACATCATTCGGTGAGCCCCTTACATAGATTGCACTGACGATTGGGTTTTCCTAAGTGCATTGCGGGGAAGAAGACGGCCCAGCTTCCTTGTCACGGACTGCATTGGAAACGCAAGGCGTTCGCTTCCCAGAAAACAAGATTGCTGTGTCGGCTGATAAGAGCGCCGAAAAATAAATTTTGAAGAAATGTGGTCTTTTTAGGCCTTACGTTTTTTTAAAGCAGTCACGGGCCATAACAACGAGAGGGAAAATGAACGACTAAACTCTAGAGTCCACATGCGCCAACTTAAAAGTGCAAAAAAAAATTTTACCGCGCAGCTTATACATTAACGCTTTATTTTCAAAGATACTCGCCTTTGGAGTATGGCAATGTTGCCTCCATAAGTCCTTGATTTGCCCGAAAACTTGCTAAACAGACCAACAAACATCGCTGAAATAATAGCGCAATCATCTTTTTTTTTTTTTTTTTTGTGAAGTTACTAAATTTACAATTATGGTCCGCATCGTGTTTTTTCGGAGTCCAAGTCTCTGATGGCAACAATGAAAAAGTGGCGTCAGCAGAAGAAAGGGTTCACTATTTAGACTATAAACTTTGTTTCCAAACGGATTAAGAGCAGTTTCGTGGTGTCAAATCAATTAACTTGCAAGCTTGCTCCAGCACTCCGCGGCAGCAGCAGGTAAGAGGCGCTCAGCATAGTCCATTTTTGAGACTGCCCGCTCGACCTGCAAGCCTGCCTTCCCGTGACGTCACGGCACTGAAAAGCGCGGGTGTGTTTGAATCTTGGTTTTGGCTTCGTTTTCACTTGCCGATTTCGCGTTTGAACTATTCTAAATTTCCCGATACTAAATAACAGAATCTGTAGACGTTACTAAAAAAGTAAGGAATTAAATTTACGATGACACGAGGCTAAATTGCAACTAATCACAGTTTCAATTACCCTTTCATAAAAGTAAGTGACCGTTAGCACAAAAGTAATCCGTTACTTTCGCGGTGTTCCTTTCTACCTTACTACCATGGGGTAAGATACGATACACAAGAGTGTTATGGAAGCTTTTATTGTTGCCACCAGTAACACTTTTCTGACATGGAGCAACAGCTGGCTCTCGAAAGCCTCGTTGGACGTCTTGCCTCGTTTCTAAGTGAAGATGTCGTCCGCCGCGCTGAAAACTCTTTCAATTGAGGCACTGACGGATGCCTGATGCGCTGTATTGAGTGCTTCTTGAGAAATATGGAACAGCTCTCTGCCCTGGTGAAAGCGCGAATCTTTGTTACAGCCGCAGATTGACGCAGTTAGAATTACAAAGCTATAAAAATTGGAATACAGATAATTAAACCTCAAATAAAATCAATGTGCGAATATATTACATAAACATATGTCAGTCGGCAAATTATCGCCAAACCGTGGTACAAGAAAACAGCAAGGCACGTTAATTACACAGGAGATTTTAAGTATAATTTATGTTTTGATATCAATCCTCCATTAGCTCTGAACACATGTCGTGCCTTTATTGAAACGTCAGTGAATAAGAGGATGGAACTTTTTGGATATAAAACCAGCAAAAACATGAAGGGGTCCCTAAAAACAAAATTATATTGACGATTAAAACGGAAATGTAGACGCAGGTATGCCGTGCCAACCGTTTCTCTGTTCCGTCCAAAACGCATGTAGCTCGAATCGGCCGTACCACAGCTCAGTGTTCTTCAGCTAAATGTGAGGTGAGGCAACGGCAGTGTCCCCCCACAGTGACAGAAGTTATTCTAATTTTGTGCGATACGAGCTATATCAGCGCCTCACCTCATACTTCCACGTCTGAAACGTGTAAGCAAGTACCCTCATTCCAGAAGCTGACCACCCAGCAGCTAGTAAGCGCGATTCTCACACCGCGGTAGCACCATCGCTGAAAGTTGTCATACATACCAACAAGGTGTCCTAATATTTTTTTTAAAAACACACACACACGCATATTCACATAACGCATGAAAAGGGTGACAGGGATCTAGGCAACCTGAAGCGTTTAGAATATTAGGTGAAAAGCAGCACGCAATCAAATAAACATTCGTATCTTCCAAAGATGACGAGAGTTCTTATATCTTTTCAGCAGAATGCCAGTCAATGTCAGATCCATTTCAATCGATTTCTGTGTTTAATTTTATTCAACGCAAAAGGGAGCGTCCCCTCCTGTTGTGACATTACGAAAACTGTCGTAGTCATAACCGGTCGACGACACCAGCTCGCGTGCACTTCGACAGTTTTTTTTGTTTTTTTTTCTTGGAAGGAAACACTTTGACCTCGGTGAGTTTACCTACTATCGTTCGCACCGAGAGTACGGTCCTTCGTATCGGTGTGTTTCCCTCCTCGCCGTGGGCGAGCAAGCTGACAAGTTACGATTTGCAGACAAGCAAACCACGAAAAAAATAAAAATTATAACAGAGGTTTTAGGTGGCGTGACGAAAGGTTTTCAGCATCTTTAGAATGCCAGGGCTTCCGTTTTGTATGTGTGGGTGACAGTGTGATTCCAGTAGATTACCTTACAAAAAATAGAGTAACTTTTTTTTACGCGATATTTTGTTGTAGGTGTTTTATACTCCCCCGTTTTTCACCCGGGAATGAAAATGAAAATGTAACTGATTACGATCATTCCCTTACCTAAATATGTAAGGAAATTACAATTACTTTCTAAAATATGTATGTATACTCTTACAAAATTACTGATAAGTGCAAGGGATCACAAGTAATTTCGTAACTTGTAACGGATTACCTACAAGTCTGGTAAATAGCTTACGGGAATGGGTAAACGCCGGTGATTCCTAAATTATGCGGAGAGCAAGTTCGTCTGCTTCATTTGCAGGGGTTTGTGGTGACGTCAGAAAGACGCCGAGCTCTGATTGGCTCTGATTGAAGGATAGGGGATAGACCTCTAGGCGGTTTGCTTTTGAGGTCTACCCACTATCCTTCTATCAGAGCCAATCAGAGCTCGACGTCTTTCTGACGTCACCCGAACTCCTGGGCTAAGCAGCCGACTTGCTCTTCGCATGGTTAGTTGGGGTATTACGAAAAATCGCGGGAGTGCCCCCTTTAAGTGAGTGCAATGCACGTGCGCAGAAACCAGATTCGCGAGCGTTGATGCGTCTGCGCATGCGCAATACAGACAGACAGCAACGGCACCTCAGTGACGTCACGTCAGAGTCGAGTTGTTGTATACGTGAAGTTTTACATCACCGCTCAACGTCTTGCACTCTGTTAAAAAAAAAAAGACGTTCCCACGGTTGCCGTTATTTGCGGGACAGGCGTGTGCTGACATCCGCTGTCGTCACCCGAGTTTCATTGAGAACCGTCGGCTTTTATCGGTAACCGCACCCACCGCCCACGTTCCCACGGAGTATGGGCAGGAAGTTGATCCACTATTGACACTTGGGGGTTTCGTCGACCTTCGTACTACAGAGAAAGTGACAGAGGGAAGAGGCTGGCGTGTGTTTTGTGTTCTTTTTGTCGCGGTGCCGTATAGCCAGCCCTCGGGAGTGCGTCTATTGATTTTGGTCGATTTTCCGACCGAGATTTGCGTTAATTTCTTGCGCTTCGGGACTTCAACAGGCATCGCCTCTATAAGGTAAGCCAAGATATACCGTATTTTTTACCTGATAAATAGTCGCACCGTTTACGAGCAAAACCTGTCGGTTCGCTTTTCCGTTGAACATCCGGGTAGTCTTCACCGCGATCGACAGAATAGAGAGTTTTTGTAGGTATCGTTCCGATGACTCCGATAACGATACCCGATACCCCTACCGCAGCCTTTCCGTATGCATCGTATTGTTTATCGTGTATCGTTATCGCGGGTATCGGAGGTATCGGAAGCGACCTACTAAAACTCTCTCTCGTGATGCCAGCGATTTACAGGACGAGACCACGTCTGCCCGGGTAAAGGCTATCTGCGCAGATCGCTTTCTTTTTTTATCTTTTTTCATGGAGGATAGTATTTTTGTTTGTAACTAACGTGTCTATTACTCGACTAGATACGGTAATCACAGAGTGCCGAAAAAAATTCAGGTCTGGCTCATCACGTTGGCGAGGTCTAGCTTCGAGATTGATCCTTCAGCTTTCGTATCGGCTAATGCCGCTAATGCCATTGACTGCGAAGCAGGAGAACATTGTTATATAAAGCAAAGAAAGAGGAAAAATAAAACGCTCAAGATCTTTTAAGGAAAGAAAACAGCTAATTAAACATTAGAATGCGCAAATAGAACATTTCTACAAACACGAATCGATTTTGTTATCTGTGCAACTAGGTGGAGCGTGCGCCCGGGACGATTGTTTTCGTGCGTTCTCGAAAGTCCCGCGTGTACACTGTTCCGCGATGATAATAATAATAATAATAATAATAATAATAATAATAATAATATACATTTATTCACACATGTAGAATCAACAATCAACAACCAACAATATAATAATAATAATAATAATAATAATAATAATAATAATAATAATAATAATAATACTTTATTTTCCATTTCAAAAAATGGCGGAGGCCGAGAAAAAAAGCCGTGTTTAAACGGCTTGACGAGCCCTCGGCCCCCGTTACATTCGACAGCGGCGACTCTTTAAAATAACTACAAAAACATAAAAACTAACACTCGCACACTCAATGCACAATATGAACAAAATCAAAGGGAAAAGAAGCACACATTCACATCACATACACAAATCAAACAATTTCATCACTACGTAACCACTGATAACGAGTGTTGAAAATAAAATCAGTCATAACAAAAATCGTACATTAGTGAACGTATTTCATTCATTGATAGATTCTCTGGAAAAATATTATTGGAACAAAAAATGTTTAGGAGTTTAGGTAGCCTGAATGATAACATTTCCTTGCCGATGTTCAATCGACAGGTAGGTACGCTCCAGCGCTCAGGGTTTCGAAAGCGATAATGGAGTGTATGTTCTCTTAAATGTGACAATTGGGTTAAGTAAGTATTAGCAGTAAGCAATTCATTTCTAAACTTTACTGCAAGTCTATAATTATACATTTTGTGAATTAATACTATATTATACATTCTGAACAGGCTTTCAGTGTGCGAATTAAAAGGTACATTAGCAATTATGCGGACTATTCTTTTCTGAAGCATATGTATTTTACAAAGATTTGTTGCTGTAGTTGTACCCCATACTAGGTGACAATAATTTAGTTGAGAAAAAAACAATGATTTATACAATAGTATTTTTACTGATGTCGGAAGTATATACCGATTCCGATGTAATAAGCCCACCACCTGCGATAACTTTTTACTTATATATTCAATATGGCTATCCCATGACATATTATTTGAAAACACAACTCCAAGGGTCTTGAAAGACTCGACCAAATCAATCCGCTCAGAATTTAGAAATAGAGAGCCTATGGAAGAGACAGTTTTATTTTTGGGACGGAACAACATTGCCTTCGTTTTATTGGTATTAATTTTTAAAGCATTTCTCTTGGTCCATGTAGTAATTTTATCTAACAGGATGTTAGCTCTAGACACAAGCTCATCTGCCCTATCATCAGCTAAAAGTATGGTCGTGTCGTCTGCATAAATAATAAATTTTGATGATGGGTCACTGTTCACAATATCATTTACGTAGATGTTAAAGAGAAATGGTCCTAATATGCTACCTTGAGGTACACCTGACGAAATTTTGTTTATTGTCGAATTAAAATTATTGCAGCACACATACTGCTTCCGATAACCAAGATATGACTGAAAAAGGCGTAATGGTTGACCGCGAATTCCATAATACTGAAGTTTTTTTAGTAGTAGTTCATGGTTTAAATAGTCAAACGCTTTAGTAAAATCGATAAAAATTCCCAGTACTAACTTTCTGTTTTCAAGATTGCGCAGAATAAATTCCTTTTCCTCGAGTAGTGCCAGTTCTGTTGATTTATTTTTCTGAAAGCCAAATTGGGATTGTGTAATCATATTGTATTTTTCAAAGTATTTAGCCAGACGGCTATGGATAAGTTTCTCAAGCCCCTTGGAAAATACAGGAAGGATTGAAACTGGTCTATAGTTATTTAGATCATTCTTGTCACCTTTCTTGTGCAATACAGATATCTTGGCAATCTGCATGCGTGCAGGAAATATACCGATAGATATACATAAGTTAAATATATGTGTAATGCAAGGTGCTATTAGGTCTAGAACGTATTTAACTGGTTTTACTTGAATATCGTCTGCGTCTCTGCACGTAGTATTATTTAAATTCATAAACACCGAAAATAACTCAGTCTCAGTAACTGGTTCTAAAAAAATAGTGTTCTCGGTACTTTTTTTAATATAAACACAGGCTTCTGTACTATACGGGTGGATATTTAAGTTTACAAAATGGTCGTTAAACGCATTTGCCAATGCAGTTCCTACAAGTTCCTTGCCTTCAATAATCAGATTTTCTATACTATCATGCTGCCGATTTCGTTGCAAAACTGAATTAACTTTTTTCCAGATAATATCTGTGCGTTGGCTTGACGAGTTTAAGCTGTTTTGATAATAGGTAGCTTTGGCTTTTTGGAGTTCCTTAGTCAGTTGGTTGCGATAATTTTTAAATTCTTTTAGATCCTCTTGATCTCTTGTTTTATTAAACTTTTGAAAGAGGCGATTTTTTGTGTTAATTTTAGACAAATGCTTTTTGGTAATCCAAGGTTTTCGAATTCTCTTTGATGTTTTAAAGGCCCTATAGGGAAAATTGCTTGCATATGCAACTTTAAACCTGTCCAAAAATGTATTATACGCATTGTCGGGATCTGTATCACTGAGAACATCAGACCAGTTTTCGCTTTCAATACACTGACGAAAACTTTCTAGGCGGGCAGGGGTAATGTCTTGAAAATAATTGACACTTTTTCTTCGGCTGACATGCTCGTTTTTTATACAAATTACTATGGGTAAGTGGTCACTTATATGATAATTCAATATCGCAGATATCACACTACTGCTGTCAACGTTTGTAACAAAAAGATCAATTAAGGTTTCGGTATGCACCGTAATTCTCGTAGGTCTAGTTATCACATTGAAACAGCCATAAGCAGTGAGTAGAGTGTCAAAATCGTTCTTAGATGGCGTATCTATATGCATATTAATATTAAAGTCACCTCCAATCAGTAAACGAAAGCCCCTATCTGTACTAAATCCTAAGAGCGTTTCAAAAAACTCAAAGAAACGTTGAATATTGCCGTCGGGCGGTCGATAAATTACCGAAATAAGTGTATCTTTTGTTAGTACAGATAACACTTCGTAATCTTTGGTGACAACGCAAAAATTAGATAACAGCTCACATTTCATATTTTTTTCAATTAGGGCACACACGCCTCCCCTCGACTGGAAGTACGATTCAGACAATAACTCTCATAGGATGGCAATTGAAAGGCGTCATTTTCACTAGTATACCAGGTTTCTGTTAAGAGAATTGCATTGAAAGGAATTTCGAACTGGCTAAAGAGGCATTCAAGATCGATTATCTTGTTTTTGGCTGACCTTACATTCAAGTGGACAGCCCTTATCGAAGTCTCGGTTTCATGTCCGAGGCGCTCGATAAAATCAGTGACATGCAGATAGGGTGAATCTAACATTTCAAGCGTGAGACGCCAGCGAAAAGCGTCTAGTTCATTTTAAGTAAATCATCTTCATTCTTTATGATAACAGCGCGTTCACCATCTTTTCTACGAGCAAAAAGTTTTCCGTTACGGTGCCAGACGTACGAAAACCCTTTTTGTCTCGCCCATTCCTTCATTTTTACCAGCAGTTCCCTATTAAACTTAGTCAGGTTCTCATTTATATAAATGCTAGCACCCGTGGTTCTTAGTTTAGCCTTTTTATCCAGCCAGACGTCCCGTGTTGCTTGCGATGTGAACCTGACAATGATCCCAGGGATTTTCTCAGGTCTGGATGGCAGTCTGTGGACGGCGGCTACTTCGTGTATAGTAAGCTCAGGCACATCCAATACCCTAGCAAGCTCGTTAACCTTGCTGAGCAAATTTTCCCCTTCAGTTTTTGGGATGCCATGAAATTCCAAGTTACATCTTTTACTTCCCCGATGCAATGGTAACACCTATCATCGGTCATCTTCTACCCGGCTTAGCGCACTGAAAAGGAGGAGTGATAGCAGCGAGAATTACTGTATGTTATTCGTAATTTCCTCGTCCAAGCAAATACCGCGGAAATATTTTTTAGACTAAGAGCGACGAGTGTATATATAACTCTAGTGGGAAGTAGAAGAACTATACATGCGCTAGCGTATGTTTGTTTTCATTTGGGTGTATGTGAGAACGAAAATGTGCGCTATACATGCCATATGAATGGACTGAGCCTGTTTAGGTTGACAACACGTTTTACGATGGTCTATATTATGAACCCTCAGTTTTTACATTCATATCTTGCATTACTGTGGAATAACAGCACCAGTAACGAAGCCAATGTCAACATCTCCATCAGCTTTCATCATTGAAAAGGAAAGAAGCCTGATGCCGACGACCGTTCTCATCGGTTAGCTGATTAAATAAATATAAAAAAAAACATGATTGGCCTTTCCGATTGCATCGCTATGCTTCGTGCATTTAGAGACCATCGACAGTGTAAATCGCCGCGATTAACTCTAGCCGTAACGCACGAAGAAGCAGACGGGCACTTTGTAGATAAGTTCTCCCACACGCCATAAAGTCCGACACTTTCTCATGATCTCGAAACGACCTTGCCCCCGTCGTCGTCGTTGTCAGATTTGGCCTTGATCCATCTCCTCGGTAATTTCTCGTCGGCATTGTTAGCGACGTATTCGGCGACCGGCGCGAACCCTCCGGGCACAGGTTGGCCGGTGGGAACGGCAACGTGCAATTACCTTACCCAGGGTTAATAATAATTGTGGCGCCTGTTTGTTTACACAGTCGAATCGAGTCAGCCCAAGTCCGGCGCCTGCAGCGCTCTCCGCCGTAGATGAGAAATTCAGTCGCTGCGATACCACTGCTAGCCCGGAGACTTTAACGTGCATCACGCAGTAAGTGATACACCATCGCAAGTCGGTACGATGCTGATCCAGATCGAAACAGGCAGGAGTGGGATTGAAATGCCTGTTCTGCAGCGCGACTTTTCTCTCCACGTACTCGAGCTCCGCAGAAATAACAGACTCCGCCACCGATCTCCTTATTAGTGGTGAGAAGCTCTGCTAAGGTGCGCTGTGTTTTTCTCGTTTATGGGTGGTGCACGGGCCACGCGCGCGGTTATGTTTAGTTTTTATACAGCATAGAAGCTTGGCATTGTACGTGCGTGCACCAGAAGATGAAGTTGAAGTATCCTTGCTCCGAGTTGTCAAAAAGTTCCACCAGGCGGCGATACCCAAGCTTCTCGCCGCGAATGGAACAGTGTTGGGAAGTACTTTCAGTACATTTTACTTAAAGCGCTACCTCGAAAAGGTTTGGAAAACTTCTACTTTGCCTGAAGTACATACTCAGAATAGAGCCATTGTACTTTTACTTCGAGCGGAAATACAACTGCCGACTTCAAAGTGCATTCTCCAAATCAGGTCTTGTCAAGTTTGTATCACAAAATAACGCTATGTCATCTCTGAAGAAATACTGGGAGGGATATTCTTAGATATTCTATCCTTTCACTGAGATCTGATCTCCCCAAGAGAACAGGGTTGGGAAGTATTTTAAGTATATTAGTATTTAAAGTACTACTTCAAGTAGGGTTAGAAAAGTTGTACTTTACTTAATGTGCATTATTTGAGTATGTAATTGCACTTTACTTAAAGTATTTTTTTTTTCCTGATACTTTCCGAGGAAAATACAGCTATCGACCTCGAAATGCATTCACTAGATATATTCTTAGCTATTCGACTTTCACTCAGAAACGCGAGCAATCGACGCATTGCTCCGTTTGTGTACCTGCGGGGGGGGGGGGGGGGGGGGTACAATATTTTTTTCTTTTTTGCTGAGAACTTTTCTTTTTTGTTGAAATGACGTTACATGCATCCACAGTGTCATTTCTTGTTTGAACGATATTAGTCTAAGGTGGACGTCGGCTCATTACGAAATTTCAGTTTTCTCTATATATCTTTTTGATCGAGAAAACTGGCATTTGCGTTCTATCGCAACTGCCAGCTGACACACTCTCACGGGAGTCGGAGCTTTCTGCGATACAGTTGATTTACCCAGGTTTCCGGAAAACGCGGTTCTCGTGTTCGCGGAAACTTTCTGTGCCTGATTTCGAGCACACTGCACAATGTACTCTACTTACTACTTTACTTATATATAAGTATATAACCTATCATATACTTTGTACTTCAGAGTAGGCCTTTTTATATGTACTTAACACTGCTGGAGAATAAATCCACGAATTACCCTGCTTATACATCATACAGAAAAAGAATTATGTTCAATGCCACAATACCGTCATACAAGGGAGAAACAATCCTGCATAGTGTCTGTAGACTATCCTTTGTGGGATTAATCAGCAGTGGCGTTTAAAACTGTCATCAACATCACTATTGCGCAACATCGCGAAAAAAGGGAGAGTAAGAGAGCGCGCAAGAAATCTTCCGCACTCAAATAGAGCAGAAACAAAGAAAGCTACTTCCTCTATGAAGCTGGCGAGATTACGAAGTCGCCTTCCTCGAGCACATATATGGTGGGATGTTCGCTTTTTCCGTTGTCGCTTTCCTACGTAATATCGATTCCCAGTGGTTAGCACCGTAGTGAACGTCTTCGTTGGTCCCGAGTATCTTTCACACGCTTCTCAGTTCAACGATATCCGGCGTGAACCAATAAGAACGCCCAAGACCGAATCACGAAGAAAGCTCGAGCGTCAACGAACTAAGCCTCGCCCGGCGTTTCTTCGGCTGCCAGGGGACTATACGGCGCGCTAGTTCTGCTTTTTGCGCACCTCGTGCGTTTGTTTGTTTACCCCCCAAACACTTCCGCGCTTTTGCCCCCCCCCCCCCGACCTCGACCAGTGACGGTGCCCTCTTGGCTGCCTCGTCAACCCTTCCACGTGCTTTGCTCCCCCCCCCCGACCTCGACAAGTGACGGTGCCTCTTGGCCGCCTCGTCATCGCGACTTCCTGGGCCCTCTTGTGTTGCCCTTTAATAGCTACTTTTCAAAGTTCCATTAAGCAACAATGGCGGTCACCATTGCTGAGGGGAGAAAATCGGCTTATAAGGGCGGAGGAATCATATTGTTTGTCTTCTTTAGACTTGTGGTTAGGTGGCGCAAGCTACCGCCCGTTACAAAGGGTGTACCATTAACATCCATTCATCTTTCCATCCATTGAACACGAAGCGCGTGATTGGATCCGACTCCTCGCCGAACGCTGACGCAGCGCTCGTTTTCAATACTGGACCGAGCCGAGCTCCGCCGAACGCCGATCGACGCAGCCCTCGATGTCCAATACGCGCTCAGAGTAGAGTGAGCGAGAGCAATGGCGGCGAGGCTTTAGGTGCGGACTTTTGAAAATGATCAACTGGCGTGCTCTCGATCCTTGCATTCCGATGCGCCATGGACGCAATTTGGAACGCTTGCTCGCCGTATAGCTAATTCTTTATCTTAATTCTTGCGAAATAAGAAAAATTAAAAAACAACATGACTTTAGCTTTTGCGTGGACTTTTAGAAAGGGTCTATAATTGGCGAGTTCCTCCTTGCATACCGATGCGCCGTGGACGCTTTTTGGAACGCTTGCTCGCCGTATAGCTAATTCTTTGACCTTATAGCTTGCGAGCTAAGAAAACAAAAGCAAGAAAAACATTACTTCAGTTGTTGCGTAATGCGTATATATGCACTCTTATCTTCGTGAATGGTGTTGAAGTGACTATGATACCTGGCTATACCGGAAACGATTACCGAAGCGAATATTATACTTGCTAATGTATGGTGTCATTCGGGAATCTATTTGCATTAACAATATCGCAATCTCTCTGGTAATAGAATGTTCCCTATTCAAAATAAATATTTAAGTTGTCAGTCTTTTCATTGTTACTGAGAAGTTAATAAGCTCTGGCGAGTGTCGAGCGCTATTTTATTTATTCATACATTCTGCTGGCCCCTGTGCCGTGGCAGGGAGGAACAACATTTCGAAAACCATACAGTTCATACCTCCATTAAAAACTTTGAACAATACCGTATACAAAATTGGATACATGACGCGTCAAAGCACAAATGAAAAGAAAAAGGAAACTTAAGCCACGTAAAAAGAAAAACAAATGTGATAATTAATTTAACAATATCGATAACAATTCGCTCCTTGGTCAACGTTAGCCGATTAGGACGATCAAGACCGACTCGTAAGCATGAAGTACGAACGTCGGCCTGCTGCGTCTTTTAAACTGCCCGCGAGCGTTGCTCTCCAATAGTTACGAAGTCTTAGTCGCGAAACAGCGTCCACCCCATTTGCCAGTGAAGCTACTTTGGCATTGAAGCATAAAATCATTGTTGCGAGCGTTACAAAAAAAAAAAAATAATAATGAACGGAATACATAAACCGTTACTCGAAAATAAAAGAAACGTGTTACCGACCTACATTACCCCAAAATTAAAGAAGAACATGTTACGGTTACAAATAAAAAAAAAAAAAAAAGATAAATGCCCACCTTACTTTCTGCGTTACTTTTTATTTGGTAAACGGCAGCATTTCTTCGACACTAAAACAAAGAGCGTGGGCGTTTTTTTAATAATTAAAGTGGGTGTGTTTGCGTGGGGAAAAACGAGCCTAATTTTTGAAGGTATGTGGTATGAGTGCGAGAATTCATATGACTTGGTGCGTAGAAACACGAAAACAAATATAAAGTGTAATTTTCTCTTTTTTTTAAGTCT
>JAZHYW010061698.1:0-12607 GCA_037355805.1 Ixodes ricinus
AGTCCGCAACCAGTTCCCTTAAACTACGATTTGCCACCTATTGATCTTCACGGCCCTAGAGCGGACAAACGCGGACTTGTTTACAAACAGTGTGTGCTGGTCTACCTGAGACCCGAACAACAAGTAATTGCACTGGATAACTTTTCTGCTTTTCCTGTGTGTAACGCGTAGACGCCAGCGGTCTCCTCACTTTCTGTTGCTCTGCCTTTGCATCGCAATTCCGAGGTGCCATAAGAAGGCATCCAGATAGAGCATGCAAACACTTAAAACTACGCTTTAGAGTAACGAGGCTTCGGCCATTTTTACGCTCAAAATCACGTGTTTGTCAGTTATCTACAGCTTTGTCCGATAAACGTAGGACGTGTGAGCGGCCATTTGCAAATGCAATGAGGGCCCCGGATGTCCACGATTTTGCGGAGGGATATGAGCCGTTATTCGTCACTCGAAACAATCTTATGCGGCTACTTTTCCCGCAGTTTTCTGTTGAGAGAGCAGACCGCCGCAATCCCGTTAGGCATCTCGGCCAATGGCGAGGCTGGCGAAAATATGCATATACCCTAAACAAAAACAAAAAAAGAAGTCAAATTTCTGCTAGGACACCGAGCGTCACAATCTCTGCGCCAGCGGCACACCCAATCGCGCTGCTCAGTGTCAAGCCGGAAGTAGACTATTTTCGTAGGTCTGAACGACGTACTCAGCATTACATGTCATTCTGGTGGAGCCCCCTCACATAGATTGCAGCGATTGGTTTTCCCAAGTGCACTGCGGAAATGTAGACACCCCAGCTTCCTTATAGTAAGGGACTGCGTTTGCGAAACGCAAGGCGTTCCGCTACCCAGCAAAACAAGACATGCGGCGTTCAGCTGATAAGAGTGCCGAAGAACGAATTTTGAAGAAAGAAATGTGATGCCCTTTTAGGCCTTAGGTTTTTTTAAAGCAGTAAGGGACCATAACAACGAGAGGAAAAACGAATGACTAAACGCTAGAGTCAACATGCGCCAACTTAAAAATGCAAAAAAAAAAAAATCTTACTGCGCGGCTTATAGAGCCTTTTCATACTCCTCCGCATGGGCGCTGCCATCTTGGAATCACGTGACGCGGCAGCCATTAGGTTGCTTCAACTTGCTGCTCCGCTCTCCCTCCGCGCCTTGGCGGATGCGTTGTATTCGTGTTTTTCGTCGCAATTCACCGCGCTGCGCTTTCTTGCCTTACTTCGGAAACTGTAGTCCGATACGTCTACTCGACGACTAAGACATCACGAGATTTTCAAAGGTCCTTATGACAACTGAGGTTTGTTTACTAATAGTGGCGGAACATTTTCAGTAAGAAGCGCGTATATTTATATCGCGCTTTTAGGATCGGAAGGCGTCAAAAATAGTCAGCGCAAGGAGACTATCTGTATTTCCTGAAAGCATCGTTCTTTGTATTTATAATATATCGAAAACAGTTTCTTTTGATTATGTGAGGAAACTCGCGGAGGAGATAGACAACGAACGTTTAACTTGTACTTCATCTGAGGCTAGAAGTAATGGTACGCCAACATCGGGCGATTTGTTTCTTCATAACATCACACCTAACTGTGTATGAGATTCTCAATATTTTTTTTTTTGCGGCGTAAACATTTGGTTGGTCGGTTTACTTATGCAGTTTAAGAAATTGTATACCATGCTCGCTCCCATTTCGACAGTCATTTAAGTGATTTATTGATTATATTTAGATAACCAGTGCCATCCACTTAATTTATTTTAACACAAAGGTTGGGACTTCACGCGTAAGAAACTGCCACAGACACTTAACAGTAGCGAGTTTTAGAATAGCGTGCGCATAGAAATAACGTTGTTTCTATTTGCAAATCCAAAACGCGGTTTGGGTTCGGCGCATGCGCAATAATAACATGTTTTTTTCTCTTTTTTTTGCGTACGTTGTTTCAACTTTTGTTAGTATCTAAAGTTCGCAATAATTGACGCCGAAAAAAAAATCCGTCTGCATAACAATCATTTGAGTCCAGGATTGTCGATGGCGAATAGAGGCTTACTTTTGGTGGCTGGCGACGCCAAAATTTACAAAGCGAATCTGTTCAAACAAATAAATATTTGTTCACACGGGTCCGTGAAGTGGTGCCTAGCGCTAGAATTAAGCCAAACTTTCCGAGGTATTTCTCCTCCTGCGCCCTTTAATTTTATTTGGCCAATCTCACGGAAGACAAATGCCAGATTTAATTTGACGGGATTGTCATTTATATCACATCTTGAGTAAGCAAATGTTGGTATAAAAATAATTTATTTCCTAGGTTCAATATCGCGAGATGCTGCTTATGAGTACTTTAGCAGGGTTGATAATTTAAGCAATTTCCTACTCGGCTTGTCAAAACATGCTCGAGCACTGAATTAAAAAAAAAAGAGGCCGAGACGATACTACTTGTTTATACCAATTATCTGCGTCATTACACGATATGTTTTTAGTCTGCAAAGTTCACTAAAGGTTGGGTGCCCACGAAAACCAAACAGTGAGTAGTAAACTCGCGAGTTCATCTGTTCTGGCCGATTCAGCACATTGCTAATCAAGCTGTCGATATGCTTCTTTTACATTCACGTGTTAGTCTCTTCATTAGTTTGTTTTTCAGAAAACTGGGTGTCATCGGGTACGGCCGTAGACGATGGTAATCTTCCCTGTACATCAGTCAGGCGTTTCGCAACCGACCATAATCAGATATATCAAAGGAGTTGGTAAAAAAGCCCGCAATTTAGGCTCAAAAACACCTCGTAGTCCTCAAAGTTGCTCAATACCACTGTTTAATTGGTTGTGTGCTACAAGGAAAATAATCGAATCACAAAATCAAGCAAAAACAGCGTAAAACAGCAACATAGCCGCGCTCACGTTGAAACCGAAACCAACAAAATTGAAGCAACCTCATGGCGCCGAGTGCGTCAGCGCCCTCTATCCGCCGGTGAGGCAACTACTGAAATGAAAAGGTCTATACATTAACGCTCTTTGTACAAAGATGTTCGCGTTTGGAGCATTCCGATGTTGCCTCCTAAGGCCTTGATTTGCCCGAAGACTTGCTAAACACACCAACAAACATCGCTGAAATAGTAGCGCAAATATTTTTTTTTTTTGTGTGTGCGAAGTTATTGAATTTACGATTTTGGCCCTCATCGTGTTTTTTCGGAGTGCAAGTCTCTAATGACAACAATAAAAAAACTGACGCCAGCGGAAGGCAGGGCTCACTCTTTAGACTATAGCTCTTGTTTACCAACTCATTACGAGAAAGTTTCGTGGTGTCAAATCAATTGCTCAGGAAGTTGCGCTCCAGCACCCGCGCCCAGCAGCAAGAAAGAGATGCTCAACATGGTCCAATTCTAGACTGCCCGCTCGACCTGCAAGTCCTGCCTTCCGCTGACGTCACGGCACTGAAAAGTGCGGGTGTATTCGAATGTTAGGTTTGGCAACCTTTTTACTTCCCGATCTCGCTATTGAATTATTCTGACTTTCACGATACTAAATACCAGACTTCCAGAGAGATACCAGAGGTTACCAAAAAAAGTAAGGAAATAAAGTTACAATTACACAAGGCTAAATTGTAACTAATCACAGTTACAATTACCCTTCCTTAAAAGTAAGTGACCGTTACCACAAAAAGTAATTCGTTACTTTCCCGGCGTTACTTTCTACCATACTGTCGTAGGGTAAGACACAATACAAGAGTTTTATGGAAACTTTTATTGTCGCCACCAGTCACACTTTTCTGACCATGAGCAAGAGCTGGCTCTCGAAGGTCTCCTCGGACGTCTTGCTTCGTTTCTAAGTGAAGATGTCATCCGTCGTGCTAAACACCCTTTCAACTGAGGCACTCACGAATGCGTGACGCACTGCATTGCGTGTTCTTGAGAAATATGCAACAACTTCCTGCCCTGGTGAAAGCGCGAAGCTTCGTTGTTACAGCCGGAGTTTGGTGCCGTTTTGAATCGCAAAACTATAAAAATTGTAATGCATATAATTAAACCTCAAATAAAATCAATGTATGTGAATATATTACATAAAACATATTTCAGCCAGCAAATTATCGCCAAATAGTGGTACAAGAAAACAGCAAGACACGTTAATTACACGTGATAATTAAATTATAGATTATGTTTTTATATCAATCCTCCATTAGCTCTGAACACAGGTCGTGCCTTGGTTGAGACGTCGGTGAATAACGCGATGGAGCTTTTTGTATATGAAGAACAAAAACATGAAGAAAGGTTCCTTTGAAACGAAAGTATAGTCACGATTAAAACGGAAATGTAGAAGCACGTATTGCTTCTCGATGCCGTCCAAAACGCATGTAGTTCGGATCGGCCGTACCACAGCTCAGTGTTCTTCAGCTAAATGTGAGGCGAGGCAACGGGAACGTCCCCCCACAGCGACAGCCAGTAATTCTAATTTTGTGTAGTACGAGCTACATAAGAGCCGTACCTCATACTCTACATCTGGAACGTGCATGAGCACAGAGCGCGACACTGTTAGCGCGAACAAGCGATCGCCGGTTTTTCCAGTTTTTCTCTTTGAAACCAAGGGATGTCATCAAAGTTATTATTGCTACGGAAAGAGCTCATTTAGTTCTATAATGTAAGCGATAAAATTTCGTGCTCGCTAATATCATCTAGAAGTAAAATGCGAAAGTGCTCCGATGTCGTGTTCGCGCTAACAGTGTCGCGATGTGTACCTTCATTCAGAAGCCGATCATCCAGGAGCTAAGAAGCGCGATTCTAACACCACGGTACCACCATCGCTGAAATTTGCCATACATACCAACAAGGTGTCCTCATATTGTTTTATTAAAAACACACACACTCACATAACGCACGAAAAGGGTGACAGGGATGTAGTTTACATGAGGCGTTTAGAATATTAGGTGAAAAGTAGCCCGAAATCAAATAAACATTCGTATCTCCCAAAGATGACAATTGTTCTTATATCTTTTGAGCATCATGCCAGTCAATGTCACATCCTTTTCAATCGATGTCCGTGTTTAACCTTATTCAGCGTCCCCTCCTGTTGTGACAATAGGGACCTTTAGCAAACGCGTTAGCCGTGTTGTGCGTACAGCAGTGCCGGAGCCTTATAAGCGTGCTTTTAAGCGCGCGCCCGGGTGGTACCGTGACCGCGGGGCGTGCGCTTAGAAGCATGCTTCAAAGGCTCCGGTACTGCTGTACGCCGAACACAGTAACGGTTTGCTAAAAGTTTCTATTATGCAAACTGTCGTAGTCAGAACCGGTCGAGGACCGTTGTGTCTCCACTCTGAGTCTTCGAAACCAAAGAAGGAGTGAAGGCACAAAAAGAAAAGGCGCACACAGATCCGCTACACCAGCTCGCGTGCACTTCGACAGTTTTTATTTTTTTCGTGAGAATGCAACACTTTGACCTGGTGAGTTTCTCAATATTGTTCGCACTGAGAGTTCGGCCCTTCGTGTCAGTGTGTTTTCCCCTTCGCTGTGGGCGAGCAAGCTGATAAGTTATGATTTGCAGACAACCAAACGAGGAAAAAAAAAAGATTGAAAATTAGGTTTTAGGTGACGTGACGAAAGATTCTCAGTATCTGTAGAACGCTAGTCCTTGCTTTTTGTATGTGTAGGTGACAGCGTGATTCCATTAGATTCCCTTACAAAAAATAAAGTAACAAAATATCTTTTCACGATTTTTTGTTGTAGGTGTTTTATATTCCCCCAGTTTCCCCCGTGAATTAAAATGAAAAGGTAATGGATTACAATCATTCCCTTACCTAAATAAGTAAGAAAATTACACAACAATTACTTTGTAAAATATGTATTTACTATCTTACAAAAATAATGATAAGTGTAAAGGAATACAAGTAATGTCGTTACTTGTAACGGATTACCTACAAGTCTGCTAAACAGCTTACGGGAATGGGTAAAGGCCGCTGATTCCAGAAATAATGGGTAGCACAAAAAAACAAAAACATAAACGCGGGAGTGCCCTTTTAAGTGTGGGCAATGCACGTGCGCAGAAACTAGATTCGCGGGAGTTGATGCATCCGCGCATGCGCAATCCAGACAGACAGCAACGCCACCTCAGTGATGTCACGTCAGAGCGTCGAGTTGTTGTATACGTGACGTTTTACGTCACCACTTGGCGTCGCAAAATGTCTCAAACTCTGTTGAAAAAAAACAAGTTCCCACGGTTGCCGTTATTTGCGGGACAGGCGTGTGCTGACATCCGCTGTCGTCACCCGTGTTTCATTGAGAACCGTCGGCTTTTATCGGTAACCGCACCCACCGCCCACGTTCCCACGGAGTATAGGCAGGAAGTTGATCCACTATTGACACTTGGGGGTTTCGTCGACCTTCGTATTACAGAGAAAGTGACAGGGGAAGGAGGCTGGTGTGTGTTTTGTGTCTCTTTGCCAGCGGTGCCGTATGGCCAGCCCTCGGGTGTGCGACTATTGATTTTGGTCGATTTTCCGACCGAGATTTGCGTTAATTTCTTGTGCCTGGGGACTTCCACCGGCATCGCCTCTATAAGGTAAGCGAAGATATACCGTATTTTTTACCCGATAAATAGTCGCACCGTTTACGAACAAAGCCTGTGGGTACGCTTTTCCGCGGATTATCCGGGTATCCTATCACCGCGATCGACAGAATAAAGATTTTTACCAGATCGTTCTGATGATTCCGATAACGATAACCGATACCCCGCCGCAGCCTTTCCGCGTGCATCGTATCGGTATCGGGTATCGTTATCGCGGGTATTTGAGGTATCGAAAGGACCTGCTAAAACTCTCTCTCGTGACGCCAGCGATTTACTGGACAGAGATAACGTCTGCCCGGGAAAATGCTATCTGCTGAGATCGCTTCTTTCTTTTTTTAATGGAGGATCGTATTTTCGCTCATAAGTAACGCGTCTATTACTCGAGTAGATACGGTAATCACAGAGTGCCGAAAAAATTCAGGGTGTGGCTCATTACGTTCGCGAGATCTAGCTTCGTGATTGATCCTTCGGCTTTCGTATCGGCTAATGCCGCAATGCCATTGACTGCGAAGCAGGAGAACATTGTGATAAAACGTAAAGAAAGAGGAAAAATAAACACTCAAGCTCTTTTAGGGAAAGAAAACAGCTGATTGAACATGAAAAATCCGCAAATAGAAACATTTCTACAAACAGGAATCGATTCTGCTATCTGTGGAACTACGCGGGGCATGCAATCCGGGAGGATTGTTTTCGTGCGTTCTCGAAAGCTCATGCGTGCACGCTGTCCCGCAATGCAGGGTAACACCTATCATCGGTCATCTCTTACTCAGCTTAGCCCATGAAAAGGAGGAGTGTTAGTGCGCGAATCACTGCATGTTATCCGTAATTTCCTTGTCCAAACAAATACCGCGAAATATCTTTTTGACTAAGAGCGGCAAGTGTTGCATATAACTTTAGTAGGAAGTTGAGGAACTATAAATGCGCAAGCGTATGTCTGTTTCGTTTGAGTTTATGTGAGAATGAAAATGTGCCCTATACATGCATATCAATGGACGAGCTTGTTTAGGTTGATAACGCATTTTACAATTGTGTTTATTAAGAACCCTAAGTTTCTACATTCATATTTTACATTGCCGTGGAACAGCAGCATCAGTGCGAAGTCAGTGTCAACATCTCCATCAGTTTTCATACATTGAAAAGAAAAGAAGCATGATACCGACGACCGTTCTCATCGGTTAGCTGATTAAATAAATAAAAAACACGATTGGCCTTTCGATCGCATCGCGATCGCTTCGTGCATCTAGGGACCATCGAGAGTGTAAATCGCCGTGATTAACTCTAGCCGTAACGCACGAAGAAGCAGACGGGCACTTTGTAGATAAGTACTCCCACACGCCATAAAGTCCGACACTTTCTCATGATCTCGAAACGACCTTGCCCCGTCGCCGTCGTCGTCAGATTTGGCCTTGATCCATCTCCTCGGTAATTCTCGTCGGCATTGTTAGCGACGTATTCGGCGACCGGCGCGGACCCTCCGGGCACGGATTGGCCGGTGGGAACGGCAACGTGAATTACCTTACCCAGGGTTAGACAATAATAATTGTGTCGCCTGTTTGTTTACACAGTTGGAATCGAGTCAGCCCAAGTCGGCGCCTACAGCGTCTCCGCTGTAGATGAGAAATTCAGTCGCTGCGATACCACTGCTAGCCCGGAGACTTTAACGTGCATCACGCAGTAGTGATACACCATCGCAAGTCGGTACGATGCTCATCCGGATCGAAACGGGCAGGAGTGGGGATTGAGTTGCCCGTTCTGCAGCGCGAGTTTTCGCCCCACGTACCGATGTCTCATATTCGTGGTGAGAAGCTCGCTAGGTGCGCTTGTGTTTCCCTCATCTATGGGTAGTGTCCGCACTACCCACGCTATTATGTTTTCATTTTAATACTGCGTACAAGCTCGGCATTGCACGTGCTTGCACCAGCAGAGGAGTTGAAGTATCCTCACTCTGGGATGTCAAGACATTCCACCAGGCGGCAATAACCAAACTTGTCGCCGCGAATGGAACAGTGTTAAGAAGTACTATCGGTACATTTTGCTTAAAGTGCTACTTGAATAGGTTTGGAAAACCGTACTAGCCAGTCACATACTCAGAATAGGCCTATTGTACTTTTACTTGAGAAGTACAGCTTGCCGACTTCGAAGTGCATTCCCCAAATCTGGTCTATGTCAAGTTTGTATCACAAAATAATGCTATGTCATCTCTGAATAAATACTGTGGAGGACATCCTTATGATGTTCTACTTTCACCAGATCTGATCCTCCTAGAAAACAGCGCGTAGAAGTATTGCAAGTATACGGCATTTAAAGTATTACTACAAGTAAGGTCTGAAAAAGTTGTACTTTACTTAAAGTGCATTATTTGAGTATGTGATTGTACTTTACTTAAAGTATCTTTTTTATATCTTTCCGAGGAAAATAGCTCATCGACTTCGAAATGCATTCACCAGATTTTTATTTCATATATATTCGACTCTCACCGAAATGCGAGCAGTCGACGAATTGCCTCCGTTTGTGTACCTGCCGGGGGGGGGAGGCTATACTTATTTCTTATTGAGAAGATTTTTTTGCTGAAATGACGTTACATGTTTTAGCAGTAACTTCTTGTTTGAACGATATTAGTCTAGTGCTGGACGTCGCTCATTACGAACTTTCGCTTTCTATATCTTGATCGAGGTAACGGCTTTTCTCGTTGTATCGCAACCGCCAGCGTCACATTCTCACGGAGTTGGAGCTTTGCGATACAGTTTATTTACCCTAGATTTCCTAGCGCGGTTCTCTGCGAGAAACTCTGCAGGCTTTATTTCTGAGTACACTGCACAATGTACTTCTACTTACTATCTACTTATAAAGTATATAACCTATCCATACTTTGTACTTCGAGTACCTTAAGATGTACGCAACTCAACACTGCTGGAAAATAAAGCCGCAATCGCCCTGCTTATACATCATCCACAAATTATGTTCATGCCACAAGACTGTCATACTGAGGGAGAAACAATCTCGAATAGTGTCTCTAGAATATCCTTTTGCGGCATTAATCAGCGGTGGCGTTTAAACTGTCATCAACATCACTATTGCGCAACATCGCGAAAGACGGGAGGATAGGTGAGAGCGCGCAAGAAATCGCCGCACTCAACAGAGCAGAAACAAAGTATCGCCACTTGAGCTGGCGAGATTACGAAGTCGCCTTCTCGGCACATATGGTGGGATGTCTGCTTCGTTGTCGCTTCCTACAATATCGATTCCTAGGTTAGCACCGTAGAGAATGTCTTCGTTGGTCCCAGAGCATCTTCTACCGCTCTCAGTTCAACGATATCCGGCGTGAACCAACAAGAACGCCTAAGACCGAATCACAAAGAGATGCTCGAGCGTTAACGAACTAAGCCTCGCCCGCGGCATTTCTCCGGTTGCCATGGGACTATATGGCGCGCTAGTTCTGCTTTTTGCGCACCTCAGTGCGTTTGTTTGTTACCCCGTACCCTTTCACGCGCTTTTGCCCCCCCCCCCCTACCCCCCCCGACCTCGACCAGTGACGGTGCCTCTCTGGCTGCCTCGTCAACCCTTCCACGTGCTTTTGCTCCCCCCCCCTGACACTCGACAGTGATCGGTGCCCTTCCTGGCCGCCTCGTCATCGCGACTTCCCGGGCACTCTTTTTGTTGCCCTTAATAGCTACTTTTCAAAGTTCCATTAAGCAACAATGGCGGTCACCATTGCTGAGGGGGAGAAAATCGGCTTATAAGGGCGGAGGAATCATAATGTTTGTCTTTTTAGACTTGGGTTGAGTGGCGCAGCTACCGCCCGTTACAAGGGTGTAGCCATTAACATCCATTCATCTATCCATCCATTGAACACGGAGCGCGTGATTGGATCCGATTCCTCGCCGAATGCTGACGCAGCGCCCGCCTTCAATACTGAGCTGAGCTGGAGTCTCACGCCGAACGCCGACCGACTGCAGCCCTCGTGTCCAGGATTAGGTGCCTCAGTGTGATGGTGAGCGAGAGCAATGGCGGACAGGCTTTGGTGCGGACTTTTGAAAATGATCATCTGGCGTGCTCCTCGATCATTGCATTCCGATGCGCCATGGACGCAATTCGGAATGCTTGCTCGCCGTATAGCTAAATCTTTTATCTTAATTCTTGCGAAATAAGAGAAATAAAATAAAAAGAAAAACATGACTTTAGCTTTTGCGCGGACTCTGAGAAGGGTCTATAATTGGCGAGCTCCTCACTTGCACTCCGATGTGCCATGGACGCTTTTTGGAACGCTTGCTCGCCGTATAGCCAATTCTTTGACCTATATAGCTTGCGAGAATAACAAAAACATTACTTCAGTTGTTGCGTAATGTTATATATGCGCTCTTATCTTCGTGAATGGTATTGAAGTGACTATGATACGCGGCTACACGGAAATGATTGCCAAGCAGATATTATACTTGCTAATGTGCGGTGTCATTCGGGAATCTATTCGCATTAACAATATCGCAATCTCTCTGGTAATGAGAATGTTCCCTATTCAAAATAAATATTTAAGTTGTCAGTCTTTTCATTGTTACTGAGAAGTTAATAAACCCTGGCGAGTGGCGAGCGCTATTTATTTATTCATACATACTGCTGGCCCGTGCGCCGTGGCAGGGAGGAACATTTAACAACCATACATTTCACACCTCCAATAAAAACTTTCAACAATACCGTATTTACAAATTGGATACATGACACGTCCAGAGCACAAATGAAAAGAAAAAGGAAACTTAAGCCACGTGAAAAAAAATGATAATCAATTTAACAATATCGATAACAATTCGCTCCTTGGTCAACGTTAGCCGATATAGGACGACCAAGACCGACTCACAAAGCAAGAAGTACGAACGTCGCCCTGCTGCGTCTTTAAACTGCCCGCGAGTGTTGCTCTCCAATAGTTACGAAGTCTTAGTCGCGAAACAGCGTCCACCCCATTTGCCAGTGAAGCTACCTTGGCATTGAAGCATCATATCAATGTTGCGGGCGCTACAAAAAAGAAAAAAAAATGAAGAAGAACGGAATACATAAACTCTTACTCGGAAAATAAAAGAAACGTGTTACCCACCTACATTACCCCAAAATGAAGAGGAACGTGTTACCGTTACTGATAAAAAAAGATAAAACCCTGCGTTACTTTCTGCGTTACTTTTTATTTGGTAAACGGCAGCGTTTCTTCAACACTAAAACAAAAAGCGTAGGCGTTTTTTTTTTTTTAAAGTGGGTGTTTTTGCGTGTGGAAAAACGAGCCAAATTCTTGAAGGTATGTGGTAGTGAGCGGCGAGAATTCATATGACTTGGGTGCCGGGGAACACGAAAACAAATATAAAGCGTAATTTTCTTTCTGGTTAAGCCTTTGAAAAGAATACGGGAAACAAGCAACCTGAAGGATGGCCAGTTGGGCAACAGCTGGTTTTGCATCATGGCGGAATACCAAAACACGAGCACAGATTTTTCATGGTATGTATTAGCTGAGTTGTTTGTTTCGATGCTGTAAGAATATATAGGCAGAGCACCAAAGATATGGTCTAAACCCCCCCCTCGAGCTAGTGTCATTTGCCGTTCAAAATAGTAGAATTCTTTATCAGTCAGGAACAGAGGGAGCGCCACACAGCACGCAGCCGGTGGGACGCATCAGAAGGCTTCGCGATTTTCCTCTTGCCGTTTTTTGTTTTGTAATGCCCCATGACATTAAAAGTGCAGCCCCCATTTTTGGTGAGCACTCTGTCATGGGGCATTACAAGACAAAACGGCAAGAGATAAATCCAACGAAGCCTTCCGGTGATTAGGTCCCACTACTGACAATTCTAGTGAGCGCTCCTCTTTGTTCTTGACTAGCAAAGTTATCTCTACTATTTGGTCACAACCAATGACACTAGCAACTGAGAGGGGGGGGGTTTAGGACCATGTCTTTTGCGTGCCCCTGCCAAGTGTGCCTGCTTTTATATTTTTACAATTCTGTCAATCGAAATAAACAACTCAGTTGAAAGTTACGCCGCGTCCTGTCCAGTTCTTCCTCGTTTTCTCCCTCGTTGTTTTGGCGTATTCCCCATGAAGTAAC
>JAZHYW010061701.1:0-10637 GCA_037355805.1 Ixodes ricinus
TCTGAGTTTAGTTTACTTACGTGTGTATTCCATTTTAGCTCTTGGTTAAACCACACGCCAGAAATATTTGCTCGGTCACTTGATCTATTAAATCACCTTCAAACGTAATCTTAAAGGAGTTTGTAAGACGTTTTGTTGCTGGTTTAAAAATCACATATTTTGTTTTGTTTGTGTTTAATCGTAACCGATTGGAACTCAGCCATTTTGAAAGATTTACAAGAGAGGCGTTTGCCCTTTCCTCCAGGCATTCTGGAGTTGCTTCACTATAAAAAACTATTAGTGTCATCTGCATACATTATTAACTCCGGGGAACCAGAAATGCTTACGATATCATTTATAGAAACCAAGAAAAGTAAAAGGCCTAATATGGAACCCTGCGGGACACCATGACGCGTTATTCCCTTATTTGATTCGAAACTGTCAGCTTTTAGGTATTGCTGCCGATTTGTTAAATAGCTTTTTAGTAATGCGAGCGCGACCACGCGGATGCCGTAATGTCTCTAGGTTTTCTGAATAAAATAGTATGCTGAACGGTGTCGAATGCTTTCCTCAAATCTAGAAACAGTCCGAGTGTAATTAACTTGTCTTCAATATACGCAACCAATTTCTCTTTTATGTCCAGAAGAGCTTGCTCTGTAGATTTTTTCCTTTTGGAACCCGTATTGGGCAGTGGATATTACTCTATGCTTCGTAAAAAAACTTTCTAGGCGGTATTTTATTACGCCTTCAAATATTTTAGAGAATATTGTCAGTACACAAATGGGCCTATAATTTTCGATACTTTTTTTACTGCCGTCCTTTTTAAATAGGAGTAACTTTAGCCAGCTTCAAATCAGTCAGGAAAATACCGCTCTTTAACATGCTATTCGCGAGGTGTGATAGTATAGGGTCAATAATTCTAGCTACATGCATGAGTGGTTGAGCCTTCAAGTCGTCGTCACCCGCTGCTACGTCTTTCTTTATTTTATCAATCAGCGTTTCTATTTCATACATTGTTGTCGGGAAGAACATGACTGAATTTGTTATCTTCGTCGTTGTCATCACGTCAACGTCGGCGTTGCTTGTGTTGCCTTCGGATACCCTGCGTCCCATCGATATTTATAAAATACCGTTCATTTTATTCATTTTAACGCTGTCACCTCGTTGCCGTTGATTAGGATTTCTTTCACTGCGCTTTTTTGTTCTTTCAGGTTTGCTTACACTATTAAAAACTTCCCATACTTTTCTTTGGTCATTGTGAGCAAACATAATTTTGTAATATTTGCGTTTGGCCGCCTTCAAATCCGAGTTTACTTTATTCCTTTTTTTTTTAATTCTCTTAGTACGTTTAAATCACGCGAACACAAGAAAGCGTGATATATTTTATTCTTCTATTTATTTTCTTCTACTAAACATGCGGTTTCCCAGGGTTTCCTCATTCTATTACTTTTCTGTTTTGATTGTTTTAAAGCAAAGGATGCGTCTAAGCAGCTTTATACTTCCGATGAAGGATGTTAAATGTGAACAAGTTTCTCTGTGAACACTTCTCCCCAATCTGTTTCTTCTAAAAGGCAAGTAAAAGTATTTATCGTTTCATCGTTTATATTTCTTTTAAAAACGTGTTTCAGTTTGCTTTGTGTTTTTGTGCATGAAAGGGCGCAGGCTAAAAATAGGAAGATGGTGACTGATGTCCCCTCATGAAACGCACCCCTAAGCATATCAGCTATTTGCAAGCACACTTTGTAACAGAGATGTCCAATTGGAAGTTGCACTCTTTTGACTCACCCTGGTAGGCAGCGTTATTTCGTTGTTACAGGCATATTGATTTAAATTATACCGAAACTCTCTGGTGTGTTCATCATTAGCAATTATATTAAGTTTGATATCTCGAAGTATCAGAAATGGCAGAGAAAATTCACCCAAAAATTGTAGCAAGTTATCAAATATTTCTAAGAAGTCAGTAACATTGCCAGAAGGTGGCCTATACACAGTTGCAATATACACAGACTCTACTTCGGCAACCAGACACTCAATATTATTATTCATTAATTTAAAAGCTTCTAGTACTTCGTAGTTTAAGTTTTCTTAAAATACATGGCTATTCCACCACCCATCTTTGTATTTCTGCATAAACTTTCAAATTTGTATCTTTCAAAATAAGGCGGAGCCTCGTTCGCGGTGAGCCACGTTTCTGTAAATAACATTGCGTCAAAATTCACTGATAGTGGTTGAAAGAAAGGCGTCAAGCTTGCCCTCGTTTATTTCTAATACTTTGTGTGTTTAAATGCATGACAGAAAAGCGAGTCCGGTAATTTTTGTACATTTCATTGAAGGACGAAGCACTCTTGCTGGTGTTCCATTATAAAAACCTCACCAGAGCGAGAAACTCATGGGAAGTCTAATTGGCTTTTTCCGACATCACTTTGACTGTTGAGTTTGTATTACTTACCTAGCACTCTTGGCGATAACATTTTGATACCGTGTAAATAGATCAGCTTGAACTTTAGAACTATACTTAAACCTGAAGAAAGGAAGGACATTAAAGGACAGTATAGTTTTAAATTTCAAGCTGACCCATTTACAGGTGTGCCAACCAGCTCAATTCTGTAGTGTTATACTTAAACCATTTTGATTCAGGTAAAATATATGTGACTCTGATATACAAAAGGATGTTGAGTCGTATATGAACTCGACGTTTTGTATGTTAATGTAGATTTTCTTTTAGTGTTGCGTCGTAATTAAATAACGAAATTTCATATTTTGGGTACCTGAAAATAAAAATGATTTGTACCGACGACAGAAGAAACTATATAGTTAATCGTTTCATGGCGTATATAGTGCATATTGCCAGAACAACGCGAAAAAATACATTCTCAATTTAACGAATCAAAAACATTTTTTTTTTTTTGCAGAGGGCGCATTTTGGAAATTTTTAAGAGTATACGTGGAGCCGGGCCTTATGCAGAAACTTCATAAAGTAAATATAGATCCGGGAATTTCTAATTGAATCGGCGATTACGTAGATTCAGGGAAACAGTCCGTGGTAATTAACGGTGGGCAGTCCTCTTTTATATAAATAACATCCGGAGTCCCGCTGGAGTCGGTGCTTGGCCCTCTCCTGTTTTTAGTATTTATTACTGATATATAGCTGATAGCATCTCTTCGCATATTCGATTATATGCAGATGATTGCATTTTGTACAGTGATGTCACTTGTAAGGCTGATATGTTGACTCTTCAAAGCGCTTTAGATAACATTGATGCCTGATTCATGAAACGGGGTCAGATTCACTACAAAAACTACCTTTGTTCCTTCGTCCTGAAATGGCGTCAGATTCACTACAAAAACTACGTTTGTTCCTTCGTCGTACTATATTGGTGATGTTTCACGTGAACAGGTGTCGCAGGTTAAATATTTGGGAGTCATTATTTTATTTGGATTTAAGATGGAACAAACGTGTTGAATATATTACAGCGAAAGCAAGCCGGTCCGTGGGGCGTCCCCAGGATTCTGAGCCGCTGGAAACTTGCGCCATCTGTCGGCCGTCGCATGGGCACCCGAGCTGAACTGAATGGATGAAAAATGTTTCATTTTATTGTTTAATAACAAAACCACTGATCTTATTGCTGTCTGAAACCCAGAAACTGGTCAAATGGTCCACCTATATCCAGAATTGCAAGAACCCATAGATTTACTTCCTGGAACAAAATTCAAGATCCAATCGGCCACAAGGTAAACGTAAGTGCAGACATCTCGCCCCCGGGAAGAAAATAATAACACTTGAGAAAACTCAAAAATAAGCGCCATTGCTTGACATATACCATCCATAGTTTATTGCCAAAGTGCATGCTCAAACTGTCATGTGTCGAATTAGAGACGTTCAAATTTCATCCTAAAGTGGTTTGCGATCGCGAACGAAAACTTGTTACCCAAGCAGAGATTTCGGGCTCGGAGCCTTCCAAAATGCTGCGAACCTTTTATGAGATAGCGTACGTGCTCCACAGAAGCGGTATTTTATCTAAAGCTAATATTTCTCGCATATTCCAAACGTCAAAATCCGCATTTCTTTGGCTCGGTGACTTTCTGGGTAGGTACGCCTCGCGCAGGAAGCCACTGTCCTCTCTTGAGAAGATCCACCTTTTCAGTAGCTGGGTATATGATGCACTGGAATCCGAGAGCTTATTTTGATATCTGATGTATTAAATTTTTCGTAAATTTTTGAAAATTGTTTTTCGTGTCGGAACATAGTCATTTTTGAGCTTCAGATTCACAAACCTCACTCAAATTGAGGGCCCCTCCACTTCCTCGAGGAAGTGGAGGAGAAGTACCGCCGAATTCACAAATTCGGCGGTAAGACCAGGAGACTTTTGGGGCACACGCGTTTTTCACACGAAGCCACGCTTATCACTTGGTCAAATACAAATGCTGCCTAGTGTGAAGCCTGGTAGCTGTTGTACTATGGTCCGCGAAAACAATTTAATATCTGGCACGTACTTTTCTTTCTTTTTTTTTTCTTTTTTTTTTGTAATATAGAAAGAAAAAAAAGATTTTTCGTGTCGGAACATGTCATTTTGAGCTTCGAAGACCGAGACGCGCATACGTTTGGTGTAGATTCGCTTTTTAGAGCGAGCCCGAATTATCATTTGATAAGATACAAATATGTAGCCTGGTAGGTGGTGGACTGTGGTCTGAGAGAGAAAATTAATATCTAACATATTGTCACGAATGACAAATGATGAGGCGGCGAATGACTGAGTAAACTCAACGTGTAATGTGGGCGAACTTGTGCCCAAAAATAAAAGGAAAAAAGAAAGATAACAACAGAGCGTCGCAGGCGTCAGGGTCGAAGGCGGCGAAGCAGCAGGATCGAACGCTGAGGCGAAAACTGACTGCGGCTCGCCACGCGGATCCCCTTATGTACACGCGTGGGCTTCTGGAATAATCGGCGTAGAAGGTTCGGCGTGTAGAACTTTCTAAACTCGAATCAGCAACACGGTTCCCGAGTTTACCAGAACAATACATTAGAGTCAACAAAAATGCGTAGCCGCGACCAGGAATCGAACCCTGGCTTTCTGCGTGGAAGGCACGCGCGATAACCGTCAGGCTACGAGCGCGCTGCCTACTTAATCAGCTGCGCTCGTGGCAATATTATTTTTTCTGCGATATTTTAAAAATGTTTCCTCCTGTAGGAACATGCAAATTTAGGTTTCAGAGACAGAGACCGGCAAATTTTGGGGCAGGTCCGCTTTTCACAGGAAGCCACAATTATCACTTGATAAGATAAAAATGCGGCCTATTTTGTAACTGGTAGGTGATGTGCTGTGGTCTGGGATGGCAATTTAATATCTGGAACGTTCTTTTTTAGTAATGTTTCGAAAATTGTTTTTCCGTGTATTGGCGAAGGGCTGTTGCCCTTCGCCAATACACCTTTTCCACAAGGGTGCAGCCATCTTGAACGTCCTCACATCTGGTACGCCGTAAAACATCATTTAGATTTCTCCACGCCGCTAGAAGGTGTTTACGAAAAATGCGTGATTGTCTCGCATCCTTTGCCTCACCTATATTTTCTCGCATATTCCAGGTTGAAATGTTTTTTTTTTTTTGTCCCGCATACCAGATACGGGACCCACGGGACTGATAACGACAGGAAACAGAAAACGTCTGTAATCATTCCCAAGATAAGGCATGTCCTTTGGTTATTCCCGCTAGATAAGAAGAGTGCGTTCCGTAAGCTTTGAGCGTGTTCGCGGATGCACGGTACCGGAGGGCGACGAGCACGTGATGGACGCCGGGCATCCGAAAGAGACACCCTGCAACTCCACTACACGCCTCTGACGTCACGTGACTAAAGTGGCGCTGCTCTCAACGCGCCGCATAAAAAGACGTTTTTTTGTGTGTTTTTTCGGAACTGATTCCTATTTGCGCGCAGTGTTCACCTGGTGTGGGCAAACACTGACTTTTTTTGTCAACATCCTGCTGGTCTTTGCATTATTGTAAGCGTGGCATCCTGGTTGTTGCCGCACTCGTGTAAGCACGCGCATTTAGCGCGTGAAGGTACCCTTCGTAGTCTTGCATGCATTTACAAGCCAATACCCAGTCATGGTGGGAGGAACGCGCCTCCTCGTAGCATCACGTGACGTGTCGTGAAGCGATGAAGGTGATAATTTTGTTGGCTACTGCCGGATTCAATTTCACCATCTTAGGAAACTCGTGACGCCTGATTGGCGTGCGCCTCGTCGGGTGCGGGCAGTTTTCGACGCGCCTTACTACCTTTGGGATATTTCGCTGGATGGGTGTCTCCTGCGGCCATGAACCGATTTTTCTACTTTCGTTAAATACTATGCAGAATGACGCCCCACATTAGTAACCTAAAAAAACTTGCCTTAGTTTTTTTTTTTTTTTTTTTTTCTGAAGCAATGGCAGTTGGCAATTAAATGCGAGAAGTTTGAGCACCGTTCATCCCGTCAACTCGGAGACAGAACAAGCCGCCACGTGGCCTGGTGCCTCTCCTATGCCGCCAACGTAAATCATAGCCAGCAAAGTCATAGTCGTCAAAGTAGAAAGCGCGTGCTGAGCTCCAAGCATGGTTAGAAATCGGCTATTCCCAGCACAGTGTCCGCCGAGGCATTGATTGTTACGAGCCGAAGTCGAGTGCTCATGCAGTTTTCGAGTCCAATCCATGAGCTGCGCTCGACTGTCGTCAGGCGGGTGGTTTCGACCCCACAATTATGTCATCGAGCTATCCGAAGGAAATACTGAAAGAAATAGTCCCCTTTTATCCCTGCAATTCCACCGCGACAAAAGCTTCCGAATCAGTCGCGGTCCGCGCCGGTATACTTGGGTCAGACTAGGACCAGTGCGTCTCTGTAAAGTCATCAACATTCCAACCCGACATCGTTTTATTACCCCGCTAATCTTACGTTTATTTGTTGTTGGACGTTTTGTTATTTCACAGTATAAATAATTAAACAATAACAGCAACGCAAAGCTCACCGGAGATAAGCTCACCGGAGAAAAGCTCACCGCGAAACCGGCGGATGCGGAGAAAAGCTCACCGGCTATCGAGCGTATGCGGAGAACAGCTCACCGATTTTTTTTCTTCTTTTTACATGGAGGCTGTTGGATCATGCGTAACATATATCAATTTATTATTATTAAAATTCGTCAGCTTTGTAAAAAAGAAAAATGTCCTTTTTCGTTATATTTGTTAAGCTTATTGGGTATATTGCTCCCAAATCATTCATTGCGGGCCAGTGTTTTCTGTGGCTTACTCTCATAGGTAACGAAAGCCTAACTGAAACCTTTATGAACTGCAAGAACAGGAAAATGTTTGAAAACTTGATAATATATGCCTAAACCCTAAAAATCAGAACTGTAAATGTCAAAAATCCGAAAGTGCTTGCGCCACAACGCGGTGCCTGAAATTCTCTTTGAAGCTTTTGTTAACCTTTGAAAAGAGGATAAAACAGTAAGAAGGATATCGAGGCTTCTTTCTTCCACGGACGCGCACGTTTTCTGGCCGTTCGTGTTGGTGCTTCCACACGTTGCCTTTGTGTGCCCTTCTACAGTGAGCCACCCGTGACCTTCCGAGCTGCACACTGGCCCCGTTGTTACTCGTGACCTATATAAGAAGTAGTCTTCTGTAAGGTAGCAAATAGGGCGAGTTGATAAACGTTATACATGATGAAAACCGCTGAAACGACGACGACGGAGTGAGGACAACAAGCACGACGGGACGAAGCTGTTCTTGCAACTAAAGGTTTGTTAGTAAAATTAAAAGAAAGAAAACAGCGTAGCCGACACTTATTACATCAACAAACACCTAGTTATCTATTAGCCATTACACAATATTTGGAGCTGAAATGGTTCACACACCGCTATTCATATTAGCTTGCAAAGAACAAACCTCTTTATCTGACTGGGCTACCGACGGGCCACGGCGCACTGTCAGCTGTCGATAAATTGTTGTCTTTTTTACCGGTGTACGATGTTCTGATTTTATACTTGCGGCTTCATCAATATACAGATTGGTTGATTACTAAATTCTGAGGAATTAATAAATATACACAATGAACTTCAAGAATATTACAAAAACGAGGACATATTTTTATATGTCCTCGTTTTTGTGGCGAATGCGAATTACGTTGAATTGTCACGTTTAGCGCAGAATCCGCTAAGTTCAAAAAATCGGTGAGCTTTTCTCCGCATCTGCTCAAACGCCGGTGAGCTTTTCTCCGCATCTGCCGGTTTTGCGGTGAGGTTTTCTCCGGTGAGCTTATCTCCGGTGAGCTTCTCTTCGCCGCCCACTTTTTCCATCCTACTGATTGCATGATCTATAAAAGCGACCTTTTCTTCTGGCTTAACCATTCTAGCTACAGTATGAATGCAAGACAACACGTCAATCCTCGAAGGCTTCAAATTCAGACAACAATTCGGTCCCTTAGCTAAAACTTCCTCCTCCTAGGTGATAATGCTTCGTACGGCTGTGAGCTTGTTGCTGTATAATACTAAAAAACCAGCTGAAGTAGTAGGATAATGCTTCGCCACATGGATTGACAACAAACCGCCGGAACTCAGTGTTTTTTTGTTTTTTTTTTGTGGAGAGGGCGTGTTATGATTCAGAGGTATGAACTGTGTTTAGAATAGTAGGGGAAGAGATCCTTTTGTTCAAGTTTGAAGGTGGATGGATGTTGCCTTATCGTGTCGACCTGTAAAGGTTGTCAACGTTCTTGCATTGTGTGATGAAGACTGTGGCGCTTGAACTGTATAGACTTCGTCCTTTTGTGTTGGTGGAGATGACCTTGAGATTGAGACTATATAAGGAGGTGAACTAAATGAACGAGTTAGCTGAGTTTGAGACGTCGTCCTGTCTATTTACTCTCCCTTCTACGTTTTGATGTTTTTTCTCTACCCCAGTCTCAGGTTAATTCAACATTGTTAATATTCACCAGCTCGCCTGCACCCTTGCGATTTTTTCAACGACATGTGTTCTTGCATCATCATAGCACCCAGGCAACTGTCCGACGCGTCTGTTCGGAGCACTAACTGCTTCGTAAAGTCGGGTGCTCGGAGAATCGGCCCAGCTGAAATCGCTCGTTGCCATTCTTGAAATGCATTCTCTTGCTCGCTTGTCCACCGCAACATGTTTGGCTCCTTCTTCTTCGTGAGGTCGACTAGGGGTAGGGCCTTTCCGCATAGTTCGGAATAAACTGGCGGTAGTACCCTGTCAATCCAAGGGATGACCTCACTTGCTTCTTTTTGGTTGGTCGCTTTGAACCAACAATTTTTTATTGCATCTCCGGTATATAGGAGCAAACTCGCAGTGCCCTAGTCGATGGCCCAGGAGCGCGATCTCTCTCATCCCCAGTTCGCATTTGCCGTGTCACATTTTGGGTTCGTCGATGAGTTCATATGTGTACAATGCTGCCTCGGCTCATCGTCGATGGGAATAAATTCTGGACACGTGCTTTTTGTGCGTCATTGGACCTTCCTAGCGTTTTCCCGCGTTACTCGCAAGATGCCGCCCCAGACTGTTGCCGCAAAGAAAAACATAGTTCTTGTTACCTTTGAAGGGACACTGACAGGGTATTTATGCTCGCCGAGGTTTTTAGTCGAACATGACATATGACAGCCCAACTACCCAGAACACAATTTGCGGCTCGAAATTCGGTTTCTTTTTTCCGCCCGAAAATTGACGATCAAGAACTGGCCGGTTCGAGTCTCGCTCACTCTTTTTTCCGTGGTCACGGGCCGTTTTCTAAGGTTTAGAGTTTAGACGCAACCACCAAATTTATTCAAAGTCGTTGGTCATTGAAGGCACACACTCAATAATAAAAATAGAAAAAAAAATATGAAACCCATTTTTTGTGGCTTCTAAAAAGCTGCAAATACGTTACTTGAAAAAAAAAAAGTTGCACAGAGAACCGGAAGCCTTCTGTGCGTTCGTTCACTGCGTAATTCTCAACATGGCGTCGTTTCGCGTATCGTGGGACTCGCGTGGACGGCGATGGCAGAGGACGACGGGCATGGGACCTCTACTTCAGAACTGTCGTTCGCGGTACGGGCGAACTCTGTCTGCCTTTGAAAGAGAAATTTGGGACCGATCAAAAGAATTGGTATTCATCCCGTACGACACGCCCGAACACCAAGCCGATTTGCACGAAGACGTCGCCGAGCCGTCGCCCCCTTCTCGTGGCTGAAGACATGGCTCGCGCAAACGTCAAGCACGACGTGTCTACTTCGAGTTGAATATGCACGCGTACGATTTCTTTACTAGGTGCGAATGTCGCCAATGCGTGGTGCTGCCCGACTTCGACCCGGGAGTGCTTCTGCTGGAGGAAAATCGGCAGCAAACTTTCCAACTTACAGTTGACCGGCTGCATTATTACTAGGGGTGTGCAAATATTGAAATTTTCGAATACGATTCGAATACGAATAAGACAAAAAACGGGGTTTCAATGTCGAATCGAATATCGAATACGTGTCAAGGAAAAAAAATTGGAAAACAAGACGTAACAGCAGGTTTTATTGCCTTTCTAAAATAAATCAATGCAACTGCATTTTACTAGTAGGCTAAAGATACTTCTAGTAATGCACTCATTACAAATTATCGTGCAGGAAAATAAACTGTTCAAAGCAATACGTAAATCGAACGAAGT
>JAZHYW010061702.1:0-18853 GCA_037355805.1 Ixodes ricinus
ATTTCATTTATTTCATTTATTTACACCTTAAGGGCCCGTGAAGGGCATTACATAAGGGGGGGGTATTCAAGTTTTATACAACAGAGAAACGCAAGAACAAGAAAAAACAGAAAAGGAAACTAAAACACACTTAACACACTCAACACACTCAGGTCTGCTCAAAGTTACACAACTCATAGCACTAGTAGGACGATAAATGAAGTTTAATACACGATAGAAAATTAATCGGATCCACAATGGTGACAATGGACGATGGGAGGTTGTTCCAGTCGCTGATGGCCTGAGGGAGGAATGATCGATTGAATGCGTTTGTAGAGCCTGAAATACGCTTGATTGTACATGTGTTGTTAAGGCGTGAAGATGTTCGGTCGGGGGGTGATAGCAACTCATTTTTAAGGACTGGAATGTGGTAGTAGATTTTATGAAGAAGGCAGAGCTGAGAGACTTTCCTGCGGAGCTGCAACGAGGACATAGTTAGTTGACTTTTCAAGGCGGAAACACTAAATGAGTGATCATAAGTAGACAGGATGAAACGAGCAGCCCTGTTTTGAACTGCTTCGAGGTTGTTAATTAGGTAAATTTGATGGGGATTCCAGATGGTAGCGGCGTATTCTAATTTAGGGTCTGACGTACGTGTCGTACGCCAGTTTTCGAACCAGGGGAGTGTGCGGATCGTAGGTTACGTCTTATTAGTCCAAGGGTCCTTGATGAGTCAGCAGTAATGGCTTCAATGTGTTTTCCGTGATTCTGAGTTTAGTTTACTTACGTGTGTATTCCATTTTAGCTCTTGGTTAAACCACACACCCAGAAATATTTGCTCGGTCACTTGATCTATTAAATCACCTTCAAACGTAATCTTAAAGGAGTTTGTAAGACGTTTTGTTGCTGGTTTAAAAATACATATTTTGTTTTGTTTGTGTTTAATCGTAACCGATTGGAACTCAGCCATTTTGAAAGATTTACAAGAGAGGCGTTTGCCCTTTCCTCCAGGCATTCTGGAGTTGCTTCACATAAAAAACTATTAGTGTCATCTGCATACATTATTAACTCCGGGGAACCAGAAATGCTTACGATATCATTTATAGAAACCAAGAAAAGTAAAAGGCCTAATATGGAACCCTGCGGGACACCATGACGCGTTATTCCCTTATTTGATTCGAAACTGTCAGTTTTTAGGTATTGCTGCCGATTTGTTAAATAGCTTTTTAGTAATGCGAGCGCGACCACGCGGATGCCGTAATGCTCTAGGTTTTTTTAGTAAAATAGTATGCTGAACGGTGTCGAATGCTTTCCTCAAATCTAGAAACAGTCCGAGTGTAATTAACTTGTCTTCAATATATGCAACCAATTTCTCTTTTATGTCCAGAAGAGCTTGCTCTGTAGATTTTTCCTTTTGGAACCCGTATTGGGCGGTGGATATTACTCTATGCTTTGTAAAAAAACTTTCTAGGCGGTATTTTATTACGCCTTCAAATATTTTAGAGAATATTGTCAGTACACAAATGGGCCTATAATTTTCGATACTTTTTTTACTACCGTCCTTTTAGATAGGAGTAACTTTAGCCAGCTTCAAATCAGTCGGGAAAATACCGCTCTCTAACATGCTATTCGCGAGGTGTGATAGTATAGGGCCAATAATTCTAGCTACATGCATGAGTGGTTGAGCCTTCAAGTCGTCGTCACCCGCTGCTACGTCTTTCTTTATTTTATCAATCAGCGTTTCTATTTCATACATTGTTGTCGGGAAGAACATGACTGAATTTGTTATCTTCGTCGTTGTCATCACGTCAACGTCGGCGTTTGTATTGCCTTCGGATACCCTACTTCCGCCGATATTTATAAAATGCTAGTTGATTTTATTTACCATTTTAACGCCCGTCACCTCGTTCCCGTTGATTAGGATTTCTTTCACTGCGCTTTTTTGTTCTTTCAGGTTTGCTACACTATTAAAAACTTCACATACTTTTCTTTGGTCATTGTGAGCAAACATAATTTTTTGGGGTAATATTTGCGTTTGGCCGCCTTCAAATCCGAGTTTACTTTATTCCTTTTTTTTTAATTCTCTTAGTACGTTTAAATCACGCGAACACAAGAAAGCGTGATATATTTTATTCTTCTATTTATTTTCTTTACTAAACATGCGGTTTCCCAGGGTTTCCTCATTCTATTACTTTTCTGTTTTGATTGTTTTAAAGCAAAGGATGCGTCATAAGCAGCTTTATACTTCCGATGAAAGATAATAAAGGGATTGTCCGGTCGAAACCGGAAGTACTAAAGTTTTTGCGCTCGCTACGTCGAGGGAGCCTTCATGTAGACAAACGACAATTTTATTTTGATTTATGATCTCCCGTTATTAACTAAACCTTTCATGAGCGTAGGTACGAAACTGCACCCCGAATTTCGCCAGTGTCAATGGCTGACATCCGCAGCTGCTGCGTGACGTCACAAAACGCAAAGGTTTGTCGGATGGTCGGGATAACAAGCGTTGGTCGATGGATTTCTTGTATTTTGTTTCGAATTATATAGTCTCCTAGGCCAGTGGTTCTCAAATGAGGATCCGCGGACCCTTTGGGGTCCGCGAAGCCCTGCCTCATCAGTCAAGCCCGGCTATAAAAGTTGTATTTTTTCTTCAGGTCCAAAAGAAATGTTTTTGTTTTCGGGTGAGTTTTTTCCGTGTGAACGTGAATAAGAGAGGTCTACTTCACACTAGCCCTTAGTTATATCCATTTATTAAATCATTATTATATTTAACCTATAACTTTCCCTCTCACCACGAACGGGGTCCTCCATCATCTACGCCGATCCACAAGGGGTCCGCGAAACACCGATGGTTGAGAACCACTGTCCTAGGCTGTACCCTACTAAGATACGGTTCTTTTAACGCAGTTCCGAGGCGTGTGCAAAAAAAGTCACGCCTTTTAGCAGGATATTACTCGAACACAGCCATAAGCTTCGAGCAAACGTATGCCGTTTCGCGCAAACAAAACTGCGATGGCCACCGATCGAATAAGGAGCGCTTGCAAAGCAAAGGATGCAGATTTCGCCTCTGAAGCGGCAACTAGGTACACAAAGCGGCAACTGGGTGCACATTTCGGCGGATCCACTGGATCGGTGATGAGGCTGCGGGTCTTTCCTTCAGCTTGGTGAATCGTAGCCACGCTCTATTTTCACATGCGGGTCAAACAGAATTTGGCTGCACGCGTGCTAAATACACCTTTTGGTATAGTTTCCAGGTGATCTAGCTGTTGGTTTCGGTTTCGCTGCATAAACAAATTGATCTGATTTGGGCGAGGAGTGGATGGACGTAGTTTAATATCGTTGGCATAGCATCACACCTCAGCTCGTAGCTTTCTTCTATGAGATGATTGCTGCATAAGCGGGATCTCGGTCTTGACGGGAACCCAGTCCCTACGCACGGCGACGATCCATTTTGCTCGTCACTGCACCTCTCGCGGCAAAGGTGTGGAACGTCATGTCTTGGCTCGCATGTGCTGCCCGGTGGTTGTGGGACCCAACCGCGCAAAAAAAATCTCGCTCAACCACGAAACAAGTCGAGCACAACAACAAAAACGAAGCACGCTGAGGCGTTCACTCGTAGGTAAACGACAAGACAGAAATGCTCGCTTTGTGTTGTGTGACGTCAGAGCTCCCATGTTGCCACCGAAAACAGCGTTTACGCTAGAGTGCGACTGGAGCAGTATAAATTCAATTACTCATGCGGAGGGGCAGATAAAATTCAGATATTGCACGTACGATGCGTCTCGAGGCAATAGCAATGATATTCAATTGTTTTCTCGAATACAAAATTTGACCGGACAATCCCTTTAAATGCTGAACAAGGATTTTCCTCTGTGAACACTTTTCCCCAATCTGTTTCTTCTAAAAGGCAAGTAAAAGTATTTATCGTTTCATCGTTTATATTTCTTTAAAAAACGTGTTTCAGTTTGCTTTGTGTTTTTGTGCATGAAAGGGCGCAGGCTAAAAATAGGAAGATGGTGACTGATGCCCTCTATGAACGCACCAGATATCAGCTTATTTGCAAGCACATTTGTAACAGAGATGTCAATTGAAGTTGCACTCTTTTGACTCACCCTGGTAGGCAGCGTTATTTCGTTGTTACAGGCATATTGATTTAAATTATACCGAAACTCTCTGGCGTGTTCATCATTAGCAATTGTATTAAGTTTGATATCTCGAAGTATCAGAAATGGTAGAGAAAATTCACCCAAAAATTGTAGCAAGTTATCAGATATTTCTAAGAAGTCAGTAACATTGCCAGAAGGTGGCCTATACACAGTTGCAATATACACAGACTGTACTTCGGCAACCAGACACTCAATATTATTATTCATTAATTTAAAAGCTTCTAGTAAAGACTCTACTGGCAGCCAGACACTCAATATTATTATTCATTAATTTAAAAGCTTCTAGTAAAGACTCTACTTTGGCAGCCAGACACTCAATATTATTATTCATTAATTTAAAAGCTTCTAGTAAAGACTCTACTTCGGCAGCCAGACACTCAATATTATTATTCATTAATTTAAAAGCTTCTAGTAAAGACTCTACTTCGGCAGCCAGACACTCAATATTATTATTCATTAATTTAAAAGCTTCTAGTAAAGACTCTACTTCGGCAGCCAGACACTCAATATTATTATTCATTAATTTAAAAGCTTCTAGTAAAGACTCTACTTCGGCAGCCAGACACTCAATATTATTATTCATTAATTTAAAGCTTTAGTAAAGACTCTACTTCGGCAGCCAGACACTCAATATTATTATTCATTAATTTAAAAGCTTCTAGTAAAGACTCTACTTCGGCAGCCAGACACTCAATATTATTATTCATTAATTTAAAAGCTTCTAGTAAAGACTCTACTTCGGCAGCCAGACACCCACATTATTATTCACAACTTGGAGCTTCTAGTAAAGACTCTACTGGCAGCCAGACACTCAATATTATTATTCATTAATTTAAAGCTTCTAGTAAAGACTCTACTTCGGCAGCCAGACACTCAATATTATTATTCATTAATTTAAAAGCTTCTAGTAAAGACTCTACTTCGGCAGCCAGACACTCAATATTATTCATTAATTTAAAAGCTTCTAGTAAAGACTCTACTTCGGCAGCCAGACACTCAATATTATTATTCATTAATTTAAAAGCTTCTAGTAAAGACTTCTACTTCGGCAGCCAGACACTCAATATTATTATTCATTAATTTAAAAGCTTCTAGTAAAGCACTCTACTTCGGCAGCCAGACACTCAATATTATTATTCATTAATTTAAAAAGCTTCTAGTAAAGACTCTACTTCGGCAGCCAGTCACTCAATCTTCATTATTCATTAATTTAAAAGCTTCTAGTAAAGACTCTACTTCGGCAGCCAGACACTCAATATTATTATTCATTAATTTAAAAGCTTCTAGTAAAGACTCTACTTCGGCAGCCAGACCAATATTATTATTCATTAATTTAAAAGCTTCTAGTAAAGACTCTACTTCGGCAGCCAGACACTCAATATTATTATTCATTAATTTAAAGCTTCTAGTAAAGACTCTACTTCGGCAGCCAGACACTCAATATTATTATTCATTAATTTAAGAGCTTCTAGTAAAGACTTACTGGCAGCCAGACACTCAATATTATTATTCATTAATTTAAAAGCTTCTAGTAAAGACTCTACTTCGGCAGCCAGACACTCAATATTATTATTCATTAATTTATGCTTCTAGTAAAGACTCTACTTCGGCAGCCAGACACTAATATTATTCATTAATTTAAAGCTTCTAGTAAAGACTCTACTTCGGCAGCCAGACACTCAATATTATTATTCATTAATTTAAAAGCTGCTAGTAAAGACTCTACTTCGGCAGCCAGACACTCAATATTATTATTCATTAATTTTAAAGCTTCAGTAAGGACTCTACTTCGGCAGCCAGACACTCAATATTATTATTCATTAATTTAAAAGCTTCTAAAAGTAATGACTCTACTTCGGCTTGCCAGACACTCAATATTATTATTCATTAATTTAAAAGCTTCTAGTAAAGACTCTACTTCGGCAGCCAGACACTCAATATTATTATTCATTAATGTAAAGCTTCTAGTAAAGACTCTACTTCTCTGGCAGCCAGACACTCAATATTATTATTCATTAATTTAAAAGCTTCTAGTAAAGACTCTACTTCGGCAGCCAGACACTCAATATTATTATTCATTAATTTAAAAGCTTCTAGTAAAGACTCTACTTCGGCAGCCAGACATAATATTATTATTCATCAATTTAAAGCTTTAGTAACGACTCTACTTCAGCTGACAGACACTCTGTATTATTCATTAATTTAAAGCTTCTAGTAAAGACTCTACTTCGGCAGCCAGACACTCCAATATTATTATTCATTAATTCTTAAAAGCTTCTAGTAAAGACTCTACTTCGGCAGCCAGACACTCAATATTATTATTCATTAATTTAAAAGCCTCTAGTAAAGACTCTACTTCGGCAGCCAGACACTCAGTATTATTATTCATTAATTTAAAAGCTTCTAGTAAAGACTCTACTTCGGCAGCCAGACACTCAATATTATTATTCATTAATTTAAAAGCTTCTATTGAAGACTCTGCTAAACGACCAGACACTCAATATTGATGCATTAATTTAAAAGCTTCTAGTAAAGACTCTACTTCGGCAGCCAGACACTCAATATTATTATTCATTAATTTAAAAGCTTCTAGTAAAGACTCTACTTCTGGCAGCCAGACACTCAATATTATTCATTCATTTGAAAGCTTGCCAGTAAAGACTCTACTTCAGCGACCAGACACTCAATATTATCATTCATTGGTTTCAAAAGCTTCTAGTAAGACTCTACTTCAGCTTGTGAACACTCAATATTATTATTCATTAATTTAAAAGCTTCTAGTAAACTCTACTTCGGCAGCCAGACACTCAATATTATTATTCATTAATTTAAACTTCTAGTAAAGACTCTACTTCGGCAACCAGACACTCAATATTATTATTCATTAATTTAAAAGCTTCTAGTAAAGACTCTACTTCAACGACCAGACACTCAATATTATTATTCATTAATTTAAGCTTCTAGTAAAGACTCTACTTCGGCAGCCAGACACTCAATATTATTATTCATTGAATTTAAAGCTTCTAGTAAAGACTCTACTTCGGCAGCCAGACACTCAATATTATTATTCATTAATTTAAAAGCTTCTAGTAAAGACTCTGCTTCGGCAGCCAGACGCATCAATATTATTATTCATTAATTTAAAAGCTTCTAGTAAAGAGACTCTACTTCGGCAGCCAGACACTCAATATTATTATTCATTAATTTAAAAGCTTCTAGTAAAGACTCTACTTCGGCAGCCAGACACTCAATATTATTATTCATTAATTTAAAAGCTTCTAGTAACGACTCTACTTCAACGCCAGACACTCAATATTATTATTCATTAATTTAAAAGCTTCTAGTAAAGACTCTACTTCGGCAGCCAGACACTCAATATTATTATTCATTAATTTCCAAAAGCTTCTAGTAAAGACTCTACTTCGGCAGCCAGACACTCAATATTATTATTCATTAATTTAAAAGCTTCTAGTAAAGACTCTACTTCGACAGACCAGACACTCAATACTTATTATTCATTAATTTAAAAGCTTCTAAGTAAAGACTCTACTTCGGCAGCCAGACACTCAATATTATTACATTAATTTAAACTTCTAGTAAAGACTACTTCGGCAGCAGTTAGCAATATTATTATTCATTAATTTAAAGCTTCTAGTAAAGACTCTACTTCGGCAGCCAGACACTCAATATTATTATTCATTAATTTAAAAGCTTCTAGTAAAGACTCTACTTCGGCAGCCAGACACTCAATATTATTATTCATTAATTTAAAAGCTTCTAGTAAAGACTCTACTTCGGCAGCCAGACACTCAATATTATTATTCATTAATTTAAAAGCTTCTAGTAAAGACTCTACTTCGGCAGCCAGACACTCAATATTATTATTCATTAATTTAAAAGCTTCTAGTAAAGACTCTACTTCGGCAGCCAGACACTCAATATTATTATTCATTAATTTAAAAGCTTCTAGTAAAGACTCTACTTCGGCAGCCAGACACTCAATATTATTATTCATTAATTTAAAAGCTTCTAGTAAAGACTCTACTTCGGCAACCAGACACTCAATACATTATTCATTAACCTAAAAGCTTCTAGTAAGACTCTACTTCGGCAGCCAGACACTCAATATTATTATCCATTAATTTAAAAGCTTCTAGTAAAGACTCTACTTCGGCAGCCAGACACTCAATATTATTATTCATTAATTTAAAAGCTTCTAGTAAAGACTCTACTTCGGCAGCCAGACACTCAATATTATTATTCATTAATTTAAAAGCTTCTAGTAAAGACTCTACTTCGGCAGCCAGACACTCAATATTATTATTCATTAATTTAAAAGCTTCTAGTAAAGACTCTACTTCGGCAGCCAGACACTCAATATTATTATTCATTAATTTAAAAGCTTCTAGTAAAGACTTACTTCGGCAGCTGACACTAATATTATTATTCATTAATTTAAAAGCTTCTAGTAAAGACTCTACTTCGGCAGCCAGACACTCAACTATTACATTCAATTTTAGAAGCTTCTAGTAAAGACTCTACTCGGCAGCCAGACACTCAATATTATTATTCACACTCTAAAAGCTTCAGTAAAGACTCTACTTGGCAGCCAGACACTCAATATTATTATTCATTAATTTAAAGCTTCAGTAAAGACTCTACTTCGTGCAGCCAGACACTCAATATTATTATTCATTAATTTAAAGCTTCTAGTAGAGACTCTACTTGGCAGCCAGACACTCAATATTATTATTCATTAATTTAAAAGCTTCTAGTAAAGACTCTACTTCGGCAGCCAGACACTCAATATTATTATTCATTAATTTAAAAGCTTCTAGTAAAGACTCTACTTCGGCAGCCAGACACTCAATATTATTATTCATTAATTTAAAAGCTTCTAGTAAAGACTCTACTTCGGCAGCCAGACACTCAATATTATTATTCATTAATTTAAAAGCTTCTAGTAAAGACTCTACTTCGGCAGCCAGACACTCAATATTATTATTCATTAATTTAAAAGCTTCTAGTAAAGACCTCCTACTTCGGCAGCCAGACACTCAATATTATTATTCATTAATTTAAAAGCTTCTAGTAAAGACTCACTTCGCGTAGACACTAATATTATTATTCATTAATTTAAAAGCTTCTAGTAAAGACTCTACTTCGGCAGCCAGACACTCAATATTATTATTCATTAATTTAAAAGCTTCTAGTAAAGACTCTACTTCGGCAGCCAGACACTCCAATATTATTATTCATTAATTTAAAAGCTTCTAGTAAAGACTCTACTTCAACAGCTAGACACTCAATATTATTATTCATTAATTTAAAAGCTTCTAGTAAAGACTCTACTTCGGCAGCCAGACACTCAATATTATTATTCATTAATTTAAAAGCTTCTAGTAAAGACTCTACTTCGGCAGCCAGACACTCAATATTATTATTCATTAATTTAAAAGCTTCTAGTAAAGACTCTACTTCGGCAGCCAGACACTCAATATTATTATTCATTAATTTAAAAGCTTCTAGTAAAGACTCTACTTCGGCAGCCAGACACTCAATATTATTATTCATTAATTTAAAAGCTTCTAGTAAAGACTCTACTTCTGCAGCCAGACACTCAATATTATTATTCATTAATTTAAAAGCTTCTAGTAAAGACTCTACTTCAGCAGCCAGACACTCAATATTATTATTCATTAATTTAAAAGCTTCTAGTAAAGACTCTACTTCGGCAGCCAGACACTCAATATTATTATTCATTAATTTAAAAGCTTCTAGTAAAGACTCTACTTCGGCAGCCAGACACTCAATATTATTATTCATTAATTTAAAAGCTTCTAGTAAAGTGAACTAACCAATAAATTCATTAATTTAAAAGCTTCTGGCAAGAACCATGCAGCGACCTCAATATTATTATTCATTAATTTAAAAGCTTCTAGTAAAGACTCTACTTCGGCAGCCAGACACTCAATATTATTATTCCTATTAATTTAAAAGCTTCTAGTAAGAGACTCTACTTCGGCAGCCAGACACTCAATATTATTATTCATTAATTTAAAAGCTTCTAGTAAAGACTCTACTTCGGCAGCCAGACACTCAATATTATTATTCATTAATTTAAAAGCTTTCCTAGTGAAGACTCTACTTCGGCAGCCAGACACTCAATATTATTATTCATTAATTTAAAAGCTTCAGTAAAGACTCTACTTCGGCAGCCAGACACTCAATATTATTATTCATTAATTTAAAAGCTTCTAGTAAAGACTCTACTTCGGCATGCCAGACATTCAATATTATTATTCATTAATTTAAAAGCTTCTAGTAAAGACTCTACTTCGGCAGCCAGACACTCAATATTATTATTCATTAATTTAAAAGCTTCTAGTAAAGACTCTACTTCGGCAGCCAGACACTCAATATTATTATTCATTAATTTAAAAGCTTCTAGTAAAGACTCTACTTTGGCAGCCATGACACTCAATATTATTATTCATTAATTTAAAAGCTTCTAGTAAAGACTCTACTTCGGCAGCCAGACACTCAATATTATTATTCATTAATTTAAAAGCTTCTAGTAAAGACTCTACTTCGGCAGCCAGACACTCAATATTATTATTCATTAATTTAAAAGCTTCTAGTAAAGACTCTACTTCGGCAGCCAGACACTCAATATTATTATTCATTAATTTAAAAGCTTCTAGTAAAGACTCTACTTCGGCAGCCAGACACTCAATATTATTATTCATTAATTTAAAAGCTTCTAGTAAAGACTCTACTTCGGCAGCCAGACACTCAATATTATTATTCATTAATTACTAAGAAAGACTTGCTATGTTAAAATCTTAAAAGACTCATACTTCTGGCAGCTAGACACTCAATATTATTATTCATTAATTTAAAAGCTTCTAGTAAAGACTCTACTTCGGCAGCCAGACACTCAATATTATTATTCATTAATTTAAAAGCTTCTAGTAAAGACTCTACTTCGGCAGCCAGACACTCAATATTATTATTCATTAATTTAAAAGCTTCTAGTAAAGACTCTACTTCGGCAGCCAGACACTCAATATTATTATTCATTAATTTAAAAAGCTTCTAGTAAAGACTCTACTTCGGCAGCCAGACACTCAATATTATTATTCATTAATTTAAAAGCTTCTAGTAAAGACTTTCATACTTCTGTGAGTTAGACACTCAATATTATTATTCATTAATTTAAAAGCTTCTAGTAAAGACTTACTTCGGCAGCCAGACACTCAATATTATTATTCATTAATTTAAAAGCTTCAGTAAAGACTTACTTCGGCAGCCAGACACCTCAATATTATTATTCATTAATTTAAAAGCTTCAGTAAAGACTCTACTTCGGCAGCCAGACACTCAATATTATTATTCATTAATTTAGTAAGCTCTAGCAGAGATCTTCATTACAGTCCAGGACACACTCAATATTATTATCTCATTAATTTAAAAGGCTTCTAGTAAAGACTCTACTTCGGCAGCCAGTAAAGACTTCCACTTCTGCAGCCAGACACTCAATATACATTCATTAATTTAAAAGTTCTAGTAAGACTCTACTTCGGCAGCCAGACACTCAATATTATTATTCATTAATTTAAAAGCTTCTAGTAAAGACTCTACTTCGGCAGCCAGACACTCAATATTATTATTCATTAATTTAAAAGCTTCTAGTAAAGACTCTACTTCTGGCAGCCAGACACTCAATATTATTATTCATTAATTTAAAAGCTTCTAGTAAAGACTCTACTTCAGCAGCCAGACACTCAATATTATTATTCATTAATTTAAAAGCTTCTAGTAAAGACTCTACTTCGGCAGCCAGACACTCAATATTATTATTCATTAATTTAAAAGCTTCTAGTAAAGACTCTACTTGGCAGCCAGACACTCAATATTATTATTCATTAATTTAAAAGCTTCTAGTAAAGACTCTACTTCGGCAGCCAGACACTCAATATTATTATTCATTAATTTAAAAGCTTCTAGTAAAGACTCTACTTCGGCAGCCAGACACTCAATATTATTATTCATTAATTTAAAAGCTTCTAGTAAAGACTCTACTCAGGCAGCCAGACACTCATATTATTATTCATTAATTTAAAAGCTTCTAGTAAAGACTCTACTGGCAGCCAGACACTCAATATTATTATTCATTAATTTTAAAAGCTTCTAGTAAAGACTCTACTTCGGCAGCCAGACACTCAATATTATTATTCATTAATTTAAAAGCTTCTAGTAAAGACTCTACTTCGGCAGCCAGACACTCAATATTATTATTCATTAATTTAGAAAGCTTCTAGTAAAGACTCTACTTCGGCAGCCAGACACTCAATATTATTATTCATTAATTTAAAAGCTTCTAGTAAAGACTCTACTTACGAGCAGCCAGACACCTCAATATTATTATTCATTAATTTAAAAGCTTCTAGTAAAGACTCTACTTCGGCAGCCAGACACTCAATATTATTATTCATTAATTTAAAAGCTTCTAGTAAAGACTCTACTTCGGCAGCCAGACACTCAATATTATTATTCATTAATTCTAAAAGCTTCTAGTAAAGACTCTACTTCGGCAGCCAGACACTCAATATTATTATTCATTAATTTAAAAGCTTCTAGTAAAGACTCTACTTCGGCAGCCAGACACTCAATATTATTATTCATTAATTTAAAAGCTTCTAGTAAAGACTCTACTTCTGGCAGCCAGACACTCAATATTATTATTCATTAATTTAAAAGCTTCTAGTAAAGACTCTACTTCAGGCAGCCAGACACTCAATATTATTATTCATTAATTTAAAAGCTTCTAGTAAAGACTTACTCGGCAGCCAGACACTCAATATTATTATTCATTAATTTAAAAGCTTCTAGTAAAGACTCTACTTCTGGCAGCCAGACACTCAATATTATTATTCATTAATTTAAAAGCTTCTAGTAAAGACTCTACTTCGGCAGCCAGACACTCAATATTATTATTCATTAATTTAAAAAGCTTCTAGTAAAGACTCTACTTCGGCAGCCAGACACTCAATATTATTATTCATTAATTTAAAAGCTTCTAGTAAAGACTCTACTTCGGCAGCCAGACACTCAATATTATTATTCACACTTTTAAAAGCTTCTAGTAAAGCACTCTACATTCTGGCAGACCATGACACTCAATATTATTATTCATTAATTTAAAAGCTTCTAGTAAAGACTCTACTTCAGCAGCCAGACACTCAATATTATTATTCATTAATTTAAAAGCTTCTAGTAAAGACTCTACTTCGGCAGCCAGACACTCAATATTATTATTCATTAATTTAAAAGCTTCTAGTAAAGACTCTACTTCGGCAGCCAGACACTCAATATTATTATTCACTACTTAAAAGCTTCTAGTAAAGACTCTACTTCGGCAGCCAGACACTCAATATTATTATTCATTAATTTAAAAGCTTCTAGTAAAGACTCTACTTCGGCAGCCAGACACTCAATATTATTATTCATTAATTTAAAAGCTTCTAGTAAAGACTCTACTTCAGCAGCCAGACACTCAATATTATTATTCATTAATTTAAAAGCTTCTAGTAAAGACTTACTTCGGCAGCCAGACACCTCAATATTATTATTCATTAATTTAAAAGCTTCTAGTACTTCGTAGTTTTAAGTTTTCTTTAAAATACATAGCTATTCCACCCTTTGTAGTTCTGCATAAACTTTCAAATTTGTATCTTTCAAAATAAGGCGGAGCCTCGTTCGCGGTGAGCCACGTTTCTGTAAATATACTATTGCGTCAAAATTCACTGAGAGTGGTTGAAAGAAAAGTGTCAAGCTTGCCCTCGCTTATTTCTAATACTTTGTGTGTTTAAATGCATGACAGAAAAGCGAGTCCGGTAATTTTTGTACATTTCATTGAAGGACGAAGCACTCTTGCTGGTGTTCCATTATAAAAACCTCGCCAGAGTGAGAAACTCATGGGAAGTCTAATTGGCTTTTTTCGACATCACTTTGACTGTTGATTTGTATTACTTACCTAGCACACTTGGCGATAACATTTTGATACCGTGTAAATAGATCAGCTTGAACTTTAGAACTATACTTAAACCTGAAGAAAGGAAGGACATTAAAGGACAGTATAGTTTTAAATTTCAAGCTGACCCATTTACAGGTGTGCCAACCAGCTCAATTCTGTAGTGTTATACTTAAAGGGGGACCAACAGAAATATTCTTCCGCCTGGCGGAAAGTCCTCCTCGCCCTCTTTTTTCCTTTTTCTTTCTTGTCTTGTAGCACGTCGAGGTGGGGGAAGGGTCCCCTTTCGCGCCGGCTTCTTCTGAGAGGATAAGCCGAGAAAATCCCCATTCTGAGCGACGGGCGATGGGTGAGGCAGCAGCGACCTCGTGACTTACAGGTATCTTCAGCTCCTATCGCGTAATCTGCCCTATTTTTCGGCGCTCGCCAAGCCTAGCCCATCGGGTGTAGGTTTCACGGAGCTGCAAGGCTGCGCCCTCCCAGTCACCGAATTTGAGCTGTCGAAGTTGTTTGGCTGTAGCCCGTGGCAAAGTAAACGCATACTTGGGAGCTGCGGTGCATCCCCACACCCATTGAAGGAACGTTTCATAGATATTCTCGGTTGATCAAGGAGCTCAGAACACATGCGCGAGATGTGGTGACTTGAATATGTGAGGATAACTTACATGTTCACAAAACATTCCATCTTCAAAAAACGGGCTTATCACGCTCAAACCTGTCTCAAATTGGAATCGATGGAAAAGAGAACTATGTACCTGGCGCGGGCATCTTGTAGCGGATCTCTGTTTTCTAGCAACGGGCACAAAATATTGTGTGCCTAACTCACACTATATGATGGCCAACGAATGTGGATGTCATTTATATTTACACATCCCCACAACCACATGAGGTGAGAAGACAGCAATGGTGTGTGTCGATATTAAAAAAGTTTTAGTGGATCGTTTTTAGCTCTTGGATAACCCTACCCCACAACAATATATAAGCTATACCCTTTCTGTGAGCATTCTTTATTGAGCGCGGCTATCGAAGCGTGTCGTGTTCTAGTTCAACGTTGCTCAAATTGGTGCTATAACACGTGCTGCCACTTTAAAGTATTTTTCAAGCGTTAAAAATACAAACAAATAAATCAAATGTAGTCGATTTTTCTAACATGAAAACGACAAGTCGTCAAAACGACAAGTCGCCTCAGTCATCTCCGTCAGGCACGTAGCCAGAAGGGGCCCCATGCCCCCCCCCCCCCCCACAAATCTTCAATTTTGCTGGGACTTCCTCTCCCTCCTCCCCCTCATACAGCATTTTGTCATGGGCGGGCCCCCCGAAACAAAATCCTAGCTACGTGCTTGATCTCTGTAGTTTCAGAAAAAGTGAGGTTCAGGCTTCGCCGGAGATAGCTAAGGTTACACACGTATGCTTTTTCAGTTCCATCTCGCATACGCTTCTCGCTCTAGTAAACAGGGGCATATGACTTTTCTCTTATCTTGGCCTTTAGCGCGGCTGTTAAAATTTCTGAAACAGAGAAAGCAAAAGTGATTTAATTAACTCAAGATAATAGGTTGAGCGAAATATTTACGAAGTTCGAGGTTTCTTGAGTCGTCTTTTGTATTCAATTCCTCCTTCCCTCACCACCACTTCCTTTCCTCCAAATAAACAACGTAGATTATTTTGCGAGTAACAGAGAGTACTCGCAAAATGTCTATTTGACGTAAGAAAGGCCCTGTTTAAATGTTCGAGCAATGAACTGGTCTTCTTACTGTGCGTGACACAGCTAGCACGAACACAATATTGACCTTTTTACGCAAGGGCCATGCAGAATTTTGTGTACAAGAACAAATTGATGCCTCGTAAGTTGGTGCCCAATGGAAGCACTCTTTACCGAATTGCTTGCAAAAAAATAACAACTTTCAACTATAAAAGAAGAAGAAAATAACGCCACTTTTTTTTTGCCAGTAAATTTACTGATTTACTTCGTTTGCCTTCATTGTGTAGCGGTATGCGTACATTACGCGACACTGTTAGCGCGAACACGACATCGGCGCTTTTTGCTATTTTCCCCAGCAATGTATGGGCTCGTACTAAAATCTACCGCTTAGGTTGGATACTCGCATTAACTGTTTTCTAAACATCATTCCCTTCTAAGAAGAAAAAAAAAGGGGGGGGGGGGGGGGAGTCCGGCGACAGTTTGTTCGTGCTACCTGCGTGGCGTAGGGTACCTAAAATGTTTTTACAATGTTAAATTACAATTCTGTGTCACGTTAAAAAAATTGTCTGCTTTTGCTTTAGTTTTTTTTTGAGACACCACAAATACTTCGAAGTGGCGGCCCGTGCTATAGCACCAATACAAGCAACGTTTAACCATAGCACGACACGATAGACTCGCCAATAAGGGGTTTAATATTAGTGAGTTTTAGAATAACGTACGCAATTTTAGCGCACGCTAGCGCTAAATTTAGCGCTTGTATTAGCGCACGCGACGCGAGAGAGTTTTCGAATAGCGTTTCTCCGTCGCAACGCAAAAGCCCAAGCATCTCGCGCTTGCGACGCCACCAAGATACAGTCACAATTTTTATTTCACACACAAAATGCTGTAACTTTTAGAAAAACCAAGCTTTTTTGGTCCAGAGTAGCATTTTAGATTTGTTTAAACATGAGAATGCGACGCGAGCGGTTGACCGGTCGTGTCCGCTTGCGTCGCCTCAGCAAGAGAGGTCTCGTGTACTGACCTTCGCACATCGTACCTTCGCCGAGAAATGTTCGCGCGTCACAAGCATCAAGTTGCCGGTGATCGTTCCCAAACCGAGTACAATGTCGTGCCGTATTGAAAATCTCAGTCGGGAGGATGCCGCCGACGTCGCACTTACGACGCCGCCAAAGCAGCCGCCGACATAATCCTGGAAGCCGCCATTTTTTTTAACTCTGCTCGTCTTGGATTTTGCCAACTTCTCATCACGAATCCTCCTTAGAGAAGCGCAAAGACTCTTTGCGTACGCACGTTGTTTCCAAGAAATAGCGCACGTTAAAATTGCGCACGCAAAGCGCAAAACCTGGTTTGCGTTCGGAGCATGCGCAGTGGCGACGACGCTATTCTTTGCGTACGCAAAGCTTTAGCGTGCGCTATTCTAAAACTCCCTATTGTGTTTTCCGCTCCGTAGCCGCACTCGGTAAAGGATGTTCACAGCGAGTCTAGCTTACATATCGTTGTGGGGTACGGACAGTACGGTTATAGAAGTGGCTACAAGCGACCCACTAAAACTTTCTAATATTGACATCCACCCTTGATGCCCTCTCAGCTCAGGTGCTTGCTAGAATTTGTAAATATGAATTTCATACATTCTGCAAGTTAGGCACACAACAGGGCATTTTAGTACATCGCTTTCAAAGGACCGCTACCACTTCAGGCGCGCGCTTCAGAGAATGTATCGAAGTGGCAGCGCGAGCTCCCGCTAAATATAGCATGGCCTGAAAACATGGTCTACTAAAGTTCTCCAATAATTTGTGCCCGTTGCTAAAAAACAGACATCCGCTACAAATGCCCGCGCCTGGTACATAGTCCTCTTTTCTATCGATCCCAATTTGAGGCAGGTTTGAGCGTGATAAGCCGGTTTTTTGAAGATGGAATGTTTTGTGAACATGTAAGTTATCCTCACATATTCAAGTCACCACATCTCGCGCATGTGTTCTGAGCTCCTTGATCAACCGAGAATATCTATGACACGTTCCTTCAATGGGTGTGGGGATGCACCGCAGCTCCCAAGTATGCGTTTACTTTGCCACGGGCTACAGCCAAACAACTTCGACAGGGAGGGCGCAGCCTTGCAGCTTCGTGAAACCTACACCCAAGGGGCTAAACTTGGCGAGCGTCAAAAAATAGGGCAGATTACGCGATTGGAGCTGAAGATACCTGTAAGTCACGAGGTCGCTGCTGCCTCACCCATCGCCCGTCGCTCAGAATGGGAATTTTCTCGGCTTATCCCCTCAGAAGAAGCCGGCGCGAAAGGGGACCCTTCCCCCGCCTCGCCGTGCAACAAGACAAGAAAGAAAAGGCAAAAAAGAGGGTGGGGGAGGATCTCTTCCGCCAGGCGGAAAGAATAACTTCTAGCTGGTCCCACTTTGGAACCATTTTGATTCAGGTAAAATATATGTGACTCTGATATACAAAAGGATCGCTGAGTCGTATATGAACTCGACGTTTTTGTATGTCAATGTAGATTTTCTTTTAGTGTTGCGTCGTAATCAAACAACGAAATTTCATATTTTGGGTACCTGAAAATAAAAATGATTTGTACCGAACGACAGAAGAAACTATATGTGTTAATCGTTTCACCGATATAGTGCATATTGCCAGAACAACGCGAAAAAAAATACATTCTCAATTTAACGAATCAAAAACATTTTTTTTTGCAGAGGGCGCATTTTGGAAATTTTTAAGAGTATACGTTGGAGCCGGGCCTTATGCAGAAACTTCGTAAAGTAAATATAGATCCGGGAATTTCTAATAGAATCGGCGATTACGTAGATTCAGGGAAACAGTCCGTGGTAATTAACGGTGGGCAGTCCTCTCTTTATATAAAACAACATCCGGAGTCCCGCTGGAATCGGGTGCTTGGCCTTTCCTGTTTTTAGTATTTATTACTGATATATAGCTGATAACATCTCCTCGCATATTGATTAAGTT
>JAZHYW010061705.1:0-15294 GCA_037355805.1 Ixodes ricinus
TTACGTATTGCTCAAGCGCGAAACGTGCCTTCCATTTGGTCTGGTTGAACCATTAGCCCGATTCGGGACAACTCCGGGAATTCAAAAGATGGCGGACGTAACGACGACTGACTCTACGGAGACTTAGGCTTATGGCAAGGAAAGGCCATTCTTCCTTCGGCACTCTTTACTTTATTCGAGAGGCCACACAAAAAATCGTTTTTTTAGGAGAGCTTTTTATAGAAAAGGATCGGAATGCTCTACGCTACGCGTGAGTAAAGTACTTTAACCCTGTCAGCTAGCAGCAGCGGTGACGGCGAGCACACACCACGCGGCACGAGTGATCGTTAACCTTCAGTGTGGACAGAGGACACATCGCGTACATGTGCGGTCTTTCGGGAACAAGCTTTACTTTATCTCTTCCTAGCGCTCTCGAAAATTCGACCGACAGATGCTTGTCTCGCTGATGGTGCCACGCGAGCCACCGATTCTGCGCGCTGGAACATGTTGTAGATTTTGCGTAAAAAACGACAGTATAGTACATGCGTCGACAACGTCATCATCGTTTACGTGTTTGCGCAGGGTTTTCCGATTCACTAAAACGTGGCATATTGCGTCTACAGTTCCACGGAGCAATTCAGCTGAGCCTTTCAGGGTTTAGAATGCTTTTTGTCGTCAAGCGACGAATTAAGACTTCGTAATATTTCAGAAGCTGACCCCTTTTCCTGTCGAGCCGCAGCCGTGCAAATTAGTTTTTTGACGGAGCAGGGTGTTACAATGATGAAAATTTAGCCACTGAGTCATGGCATCAAGAATTGAGGTTGTCGTAATTTTTAGGCTCCATGAACAGATTAAGATGCAGATAATATCCTTGTTTTTTTTGGAAACGTGAAAGGCACTCGAGCTGCAAACAGGAACGAAGACAAAACTTGTCTGAATAAAGCGGTGCTGCACCGGACAAGTGTCCCATCTACAGGAAAGACAGAGTCTTAATTTTGAAACAACTAAACTTCCCCATGTAAATATCCATAAAACAGACCTGTCTTTTGACTCGCGGCAGCCGTTTACATAAGGTTATCGCTAAGAGTCCGGCGTTCCTAAAGCAGGATACTCATTCCATTTCGTTCTTTAAATTCGCAGGTTACCATAAAATCGTCTAAAATAAACATTGCAACATCCATGCGCATTTTAGCGTAATTAAAACACATAATTAAAGGCCCCTTTCTCATACTCTCTTCCTGCTTATGGTATATATCATGTCAAAAATAGTCATGACTCCATTTCTTCCCAATATCAGCATTTAACGAACAAATTACACACACGCAGATTCCTCGGAACCGAGACAGCCAGAGGACGAGGCGGCCGAAGACAGCGGAGGTAGTAAGAACGTTTTTAATGCATAGATAGAATATTAGTAATACCGCTCACTCTTGATGGCTTCCAACGCACTCACTCACTGTCAACACCGCATGGTTAAATACAATGCCATAACTCACACAGGAAGTGTCACCTACTGTCGTCACGCTGGGCCACTTTTCTGGAGTGCGACATGATTGAGTGCCCGTTGTTTTCATCAATGCTGGATACCAACACTCCGTGGCATTGGTGAAGCGAAGTAAGTGCTACAATCGTGATCGCACCGTTTTTACATGAATTTCAGCTGTAACAGGGAAGTGGCACGTCCTTAAGTAGGGCATCCATTTCCGCTTGGAAACTTGCATTGTACATGATGGCAGTGTGTGCCACACAGGATAACTCCAAGATTCGACGCTGCATTCTTTTATTCTTTTATCGCGTTTCTATACTATTAGAAACGCGGCCTGTATCAAATTCCACAGAAACGCTTCGTTCATTAAAACAAACCCGTGGCAAACCTTGAAGTATATCTTGATATTGGGCTTAGTGCAGACGTAGACGAGGGAAATTTATTCGGACTAGGGAATTGCTTACGAGTCATAGGATGTTTTCCTGGGACACAATCGAACGCGTGGCACGTTTAGTTCGCGATCGAGATGTCGCGTCGGACTTGCAAGAACGAACAGCGAGTTCTTCCGAATCCAATCAATTTTCTCTAGAAGGAAGAAGAAAGGCTCCGAGGGACAAACCTCGTTGTACAGGGCTATGAACTGGTGGGTAGAGATACGACGTGTTTCCTTTTTTTTTTTGTGCATTGTTTCGATTTAAGTATCACTTGCTGCACACTTGTTGTCATGAAAATTAACACGTCAATGGGTACATTCTGTAGCAAGGAGGCAAACTTGAGCACAATTTGTGACTGTCATTATTCTTTTTAGCTCAATTCAGTGATTGAGGAGACAAACGAAAAATTTAACAGAAAATGATTATCGTGGCGTGATACATATTGAAAGTCATTTTTCACTCTAAGAAAAATCCGTGCGTCTATTTCCAGCACAACACTCGGAGAGCCAATCACTGCAACGTATGGAGGCAGCTCAGCGAATGACGGTGCCGAAACATGTTTAGACACAAAAAAACGCAGTCCAAGTTGTGACATTAAGCAATTCAAAACGTCACGTTTGCATTGCTTAATGCCATAACTCAAACTGTGTTTTTAGTCTAAACATATGTGTCAGCATCGTCATTCACTGAGCTTCCTCAGTAAGTCTCGGTGATTGGCTCCCCGAGTGTTGTGCGGGGAAGTAGACGCAGGGGCTCTTTTAGATTGTGGCGAAAGGCCAATGCGACATTTTTGTACACGTTCTGCTCTTTCTTGCGTCGCCCGCATTCACGTAAACGAAAAAGCCTATATTAATGTTGATTGTTTTGTTTTGTTAGGTTGGGTAAGGTTAGGTTAGGTTAGGTTAGGTTGGTTTGGTTAGGTTAGGTTATATTAGGTCAATCTAGGTTACGTTAGGTTAGGTTAGTTTAGGTAAGTTTAGGTGAGGCAAGGTTAGGTTAGGTTATGTTAGGTTAGGTTAGGCTAACCTGCTGGTCTTGCTTGGTCTTGTTGATTATTTTGAACCTACAGAAACCCCAGTGAAATATCTGTGAGCGGCTCTACGAGATGCTACGTAAGGGGCTTTAATTAAACTAATTGCACGTTCCCTACTTGTTAATGTGGACAACTGAAGTTTGATAAAGCAATAAGGAAAGAGCGGTCGAGGACACGATTAATAAAAGACATGTATAAGATACCTGAAACCTGTATTATAACGGTTGACTAAGTACGAAACCTGGGTCGACGAAGACGATCGTTTATTGGCATCTTGCTTGCGGTATATCGCAGGAGTATAACGTGTGGCCAAGCTCAAGACCAAACTCATTACCACAGAAACTGTTGTTTTTTTCTGTAGATATCACCCTCGCCTATCCCAAGTGTTAATTACGTGCAAATTGCTCTGACCACTCGATCGTCCAGAATTTTGGTGGTCGAAGGTAGTATAATTAATGAGCAACAGACGACGCTCATATATATTACCGACTTCTCTTTGGGTGAAACAGACCATGAAGAAATGAAATTCAAAGCAATAAAAGGCACTACCACCGCGCGTAGAAAGCAACAACAACCCCTAGGGTGCCATGTTTCACCTACTTTGTTTCTAGAAAAATCTCGCGGCGCAAGTAGTGTCGTACTGAATTTCAATTGTAAACAGAAAATGTGTCCCTTTAGTTTATATTACCAGTGAAAAAAATTGAACTGTGAAATTCCTGTAAAATTGTAAATTGCAAAACGGGACTATTCGTCTCGTTAATTTCTATTGCATAATTATAAGCTTGATTTTTTAAATTGTCCAAAAATCTCAATGGTACCGCATGCGGGCACTTGTTTTATACCTTTATGTTAACAATTAAAGAGTCCTTATTTAATTACGAGTTACCTAATTTGCTTTGATTTTTTATTTTAACCTGCAACATTTTTTAATGTTGTTATATCGCACAAATATTTGTTTCAAACTTTTCTGGTTCAAGGACAGAGAACAGGGCGTTCGGTGATGACACAGAATGTGGGCGTAATTTTCTAACGACTCACGCGTTAGTGTAAGCTATTCAATGTATAATACCGAGCCATATGGAAGTTTGTCTATGCGTTCGATTGGCATAATTTCGATTATTAAATGTTTTTTTTTTCTTAGGATAGCGCCAGAGGTTGTTTTATTTATTTCAAATTTTCATCTGGCAAATTTTTCGTCAAACATATTTAAAGGGGACAAAAAAATATCAGGTTGCGTTTTTTTCTCAAGTCTTCTGACTCTCATTACTATCTGGTGAATCGTAATGGTGCCGGCTGTTGTATAGACGAGCACTCGTTTTTGGGGATGACACAGAAAGAAATATACTGGAAGGCTTCGTGTTTAGTGTCATATTAATAAACAAGTACTTCACTCAAGACGATAAGAGACGTACAGTAAAAACAAATGCCGTAGAGCTAGTTAAGACTGTATTCAAATGGCGAAAATGAGAAATGTAATTATGCCGTGGAAAACAAGACGCTGCGTCGTCAACGCCTTCAGTCTTGTATAGTGTGAACAGCAGCTACCGCCTAGGTGTTCTAGTGCAACGGACGCTTATTGACACTTACCAACGCTTCATAGCCAATATGATTGCAGCCTTGACGATTAAAATGCCAAAGAACAAGTCCAATAGCAAGAAGCAATCAACATAATAAGCGACACTGCCTCGTTTATTAAGTTGACAGCGACTGTGCCGGCACAAATGAGGGAGACGAGGAAACGATAGCGTTCAGGGGCTTGAGTTTGTCGAGCTTTGGTTGGAATTATTAGTGGATAGACGCAAAGCTCGCCAGCTTTCCTCTACTGCAGTCGTCGAACGCTTTCGAGCGCGAGGGCAGTGGAGGCAATGTCATCTTTTTGTCTCAACAGCACGGCTCGAAAACTCACGGACGGCGTTCTGCGTCTGACGTGTTCGACGAGTGCATGCCATGAGCCTCTATACTTACAAAGCCTGGCGGTTCTGACGACGGAGCCATAGAGTGCCCGGTCGCAGATTTGGGACGAGGATCTGCAGCATTCGCGTTCCAGCTCGACGCTCGCCCTCCCGCGGCGGAAACGGGAAGCGCTCTAGTGAGGGTCCCCCGATTCTCCTGCTCAGCGGGCACGGCGGAACTGCTCGCGATCATGGCTCGCGAAATGTCATTTCCGAATGCAAACAACACTCTTCACTGTCCCAACGTAGTGCTGCAGCCGGTATGGGATTGTACCTTACTGGAGAGTTTTAGTATTGCGCATAGAAGCAAACGCAAGCGGTGTGCGTTTGCGTTAGAGTTGCAAGCCCCACGTTGTGCGTGCGCCTCATCGCCATGCGCCATCCAAGACCGCAATTTTGGGCTCCGCGCACGCGCAGTGTGGAACACGCAAAGCTAACGCAAACACACAGCACTTGCGTTCGCTCGTATACGCAATACTAAAACTCACTACTGTTTCACCGGCTTCCAACGCCAACGAAACGTGCTGCAGTGAGCAGACGTGCAAGCAAGTAGGCGTTCCTTCGAACTGGAAAGGCTGAGATTGGCAAAACGACGGAGCGTAAAAATGAAAGTAACTAAATGTTATAAAAAAATTAATAATTAAAAAATATATTTTGTGGGCATTTGGTCTGGAAGGATATTGGCGGCGACTTACGTTGTGCCGATTGTCAAAAGTCGCGACTTTGATAGAAAAATATACTTTAACCACAATTAATGTAATTTTACATGGATTTCTCACATTAGCTAAAATGTTTTCATTGACTTTGGACTATTTTTATTTTATTACTTGGTAATTAAAAATGCTGCAATTGGCACCAGTGATGATAATTAGCACACTTTTGGTTGTCATATTTGTTCGCGCGTTTGAAATTAGATCATAAGCAACGCTTGAAAAAATTACGTATTACAATATCTGAATTTTAATATTATTATTAATACCAATCGCGGCAATGTATGCCCCAATTAACGCCAAGATCACGAAAATACGCCATTTAACCATAATAGTCTTTCCAGAAAGGTATAATTTTGTTTTCTTTTTAGCATATGAAAAACTCTGACATCGTTATCAAGATAGACAAACAGTCAAACACTGGATGTAATATAAAGTCCTATGCGTCACGCGTTGCTATAAAAACACACACACACACACTTCAGCTGTCTGACTCGGATTCCGTCTTTGGGTTGTTGCAGTGAGAACAGCGTTTATTAATTTATACGGTTTGTGGACATATTGTAAAAATTGGAATTATTCTCTTATTCTTGTGCTGGGAATAATGTTAAACCAATTAATCATCTAAATACCCAAAAACTCATTAAAAGGCCCGCAGTTCATTATTTCCCATGGCAATTATCTGAGCAAGAAAAGGCAGCGAGAACGCACAAATATCAGCACTGATTTTTTCAACAACTACAAATATCAGCCTGGATTGAAACATGTATGTCACAAAATAAAGTTTCGGCGAACAACTTCTTTAACTAAATAATTACGATGTGAGACACATCTTGAGGTATGAAAGAATCCGAAATTAAAACCTATACCGAGAAATTAAATCCAAAATAGAGATTAGTTTCGGTTTCGCTCCAGAATTAAAACGCGCATCCTTGCGTAAATATTACGCTAAACACCGTTCTTGTTTTCAGGGTAAAGAGGTGACCTGCGCCCATAACACCCTAGCTTCCTCGTATTACCAGAAATAATTTGTGTCGCTCAGTGAAGCCAGCACACTAGACAGGCTCAACAGCGGCACGCATCTCCGACCCTCACTATAACCGCCATTTTGGAAAATGAGTGGCGCCACCTATAGTTAGTTGGAGTCGCGAATAGAGCATCAAAGAGCCATTTCTTCGGGGAACCCGGACGTCAGCGCACAGTTTTAGCAGTAACGAGGACCCGAAACGCACTTGTTCGCTCGGGAGAAGTGTGTTCGCTCTCGCCGCAGCGGGGCGTCAGTCACTGTGGCTTTTTCTCATTCGTTGTCTGCCGCTCCACCTTCTCCGTATCGGCAGCCGCTTCTCGTGGTGATCTGCCAGGCTGTGTCACTACATACGGGACATTGGCAGTGCATACACGGACAACTAGCATCGCATCAACCCACTAATCAATCCAACCTGAGCTGGGTGTTTGACGTCGCATCTCGTCTCCTCTTTTCCCCAATTTACGACCGCATAGAAAAAAGTAAAGGTGTAACGGAGCAGACCGCGAAAGACGGTTCCTGTGGGCTCCCGCAGAAGCTTGTTCAGAATGTGATGCTCCGCATTATTTCTGTCGTGCGCGACTTAGAATTCGAGTAGCAGCACTTTGAACGTTAATGCGTCAAGCAGAATTTCAAAATGTGTCTAATACATTTTAGATATCCTAAATACAAAAATGAATAAAAAAATATCTTTGCGATCAGCAGCTAATGTTTGTTTGAAACATGCAACCTAAAACGAATATGTAAAGTATTGGAGTCATATGCGTTAGGAAGTATATTGAGCGCGTTATATATATATATATATATATATATGTGCGTGTGTGTGTGTGTGTGTGTTTTTGTGTGTGTGTGCATACCTAAAGAAGCCACTGAGGTTCAAACAAATCTTGGATAGTTCAATCATACATTTCGGCGGGGGACCCCTCCTTCAAGAAGGGGGGGGGTCCCCCTCCGAAACGTTCAATTAAACTATCCTTGTGTGTTTGAACCTCGGTGGTTTCTATATATATATACAAACGCCTTCGCGTAACAACTTGAAGATGTCATATATATATATATAAATATAGATATATAGATTGATACAAAACTCGAACACTTGGGAGAAGTTAGCGCGGCCCGTTATATATTTATATAATAATGATATCACGGGCCCCATTAACTCCTCCGAAGTGTTCGAGGTTTTAATCAATTTATGCCTCAAAGCCATGATCAGGTATGCATTCGTGTCTTTGTATAATATACTAGATTTGTAATTGGTGACACCCTTCCACTTTTCCTCCTAGATCTTGCCATTAACGAGGAAGAAAACGAAGCTCTCAGAGCCAAGAACAAGAATATGGTACAGATATGTAGATTAGCTCTTCAAAACTTTAGCCCGAAAAGGCATTGAATGCGGCTCCAAAACGTTTTAGGAATGACCAGTGGTTTTCTCAATGTTTTTGTTCGAATTATATCAATCAGCAAAAAGAACTAAAACTGCGTCCCCTCCCGGCTCTTCTTCTCCACCCACCTTTCTTTTTCCGTCGTTGTCTTTATGGGTTATTTTAAGTAATGGAAACCCGCAAGGCTCGTCATACAGTAAACTAAATAAACACAAAAAAAGAAACGAACGAGCAGCGATCCACTGCAAGCCAGTTAAAAACAACGTGCCCTACCGCGCAGCGATAGGCTCTGACTTGCTTTTTACTCTGCACCTCTGGGGACAATGATGTGCATGGCGTAATGATGTGTCTCTTGTAACTGGCTCACGATTGAGCCTCGTTACTTATAGCTTTGCTTGTAGCCAATGGCAGGGCGAGACAAAATAGTTACTGGTACCAAGCCACAATCTGGAATATTCGCGTCCAGTGCGGCCTCTGGGTTGCCTGTATTAGTTAAAGGCGTACTAGCAGTGGTTACACTCTGTAAAAAACGAAACACTGTCCTCGTGTTCACTTTCCTGTACTTCTAAATATCTGGTGCGTCAATTTGTCCCCTTAAACTAGCCAATTGCTGCATCCATGTAGATCACAATACCTGACTTTCACAAGTATTTTCTTTTTGAGCAAATGGACGCACTAAAACCCTGATATTGGTCAAGGTGAGAGCGCGAGCGTTCTCGGCCGTTGATTGGACGTGTCTGCGCAACTTGCGCGTAATCAACCAATGAGACATTTTTGCCTATGCGGAGCACAAGTTGTTCAACTTTCGCGCAGTTGCGCTGACGTCAAAACGCCAAGCTCTGATTGGCCATATTGAAGGGGTAGTGGGTAGACTCAAGGCAGCTAGCATTGAGGCCCCTTCACTATTTTTACAATCAGAGCATCAAAACTAGCCCTCGATCGTCATCGTAACGCCTGAGCAAGAAGCAGACGAACTTGCTCTCCGCATTCGTGAGTTCAAAGTCGTGCCAAAGTTTGGCAAGAACGTCTCATCATCCGCACAAATAGCGAGAAGATCTCGCGCCTCTCATGCGCTTGTTCTTTGGTACGCCTTTACTCACGGTCGCAGAACAACTTGAGATTTGTAAACGAAGCGAGGGTTGTTCATGATTTCCAACGTGAAATACCAGACGACCACAATTTTGACCTGCGTCTGATCTCACGCGCTGCAACGCTCGGCTATAGCAGACGATTAGCTTCTTCTTCGAGCTGTTAGCAGACGACGTGAGGTGTTTACTTGGTTTCTTTCCGCCTGCGAGTGACGCTTCATAGCAAACAAAGCGCGTTCTTCGCTCGCGTTATCAAGCGAACTGTCTACGAAAACTATCTTCGCTCACTTCCGGATAGGCACATTAGACGCCTGCTCTCTTACGGTGACCAAAATCAGACCCCAGATTTGCTAGAGGTATACAACGCAGTTGTTAGAGTAAGCTCAACATTTGGATACCGTAGGCTCGTTTGATTTATCTGCACCTCCTGCACCGGTGCAGAAAAGTGCAGGCCAGTGTACTTCCCGTATGTGTATTCAGATACGTCGGGAAGTACACCACTCCACACTTGACTGCACCTGTGCCGGAGGTGCAGATAAGTCGAACTAGCCTAGTAAATCACTCTAAAGGATTCATGGATCCAGGCGAATGCCAAAACGCAAAATACTATTAGAATTACAAACCAAAATGCGACATGCGCAGATTTGTCATTCACCGGTAATCTTTTTTTTTCTTCTATTTTTTGCCTCGAATGGCTGTCTTTGTGTTCACCAGAAATATGAACTCGCATACATTTCTGGGAGTGTACTACGACACCCTTTGATCAAGCGCAAACCAGCACATGCGGCATGCGTACGCTGAAAAACGGCAACATTCCTGGACAACGGTTTGGGGATTGGGGGGGGGGGGTTACTTGATATGCACTGATTATAACAAAAACTTGGGCATTTCGTTCTGTGCCAAAATCGCCCTATAACAAAGAAGGCATACGCCACATTCAACGGAACGTGTTGAATATTTCGTTCTACGCCGAGATTTTACTCCGTCCTACAAAGCAAAAAAGTGATGGAAAACAAAAGTGAATGCTCTTCCAAACTTAGGGTGCATTACGATGGCATTTTGATTAAGTTTTGAAGCGTATTCACAAAGTGGCAAATTTATGGCGATATTTGTTGCTTTTCCACTGGCGCCCGATTCTCACTGGGTCACTAGGTAGTAGTAGTGGGATTTGAAGGGTTGTTAAATTACCCCGAGGGATCGAGGCTGACCAAACTTTGTTCTACTTGGACAGTTGTCACTGCCAGCTTAGGAAACATGGGGTGCGGCCAGCACTGAACGTCTTATTATCGCTCTACGGCCATTGAGGTGGCGCCATTAGCCAATCAGGACGCTGAACAACACGGGAGCAACAAGTGCGAGACACATCAAACCACGTTCTGCGTTTTTCATTTGGAAGTAACTATATGGTGACTATGATAAGATGTAACTCACCTGGGGTACATTTCGGTCAGGGTTCGAGCTCAAGTAAATTGATCCTGGGAAAGTAGCGCCATTGCCTTTGTTGCCTGCTAGCTGGACACAAACAGACACTAAACTACAGGTCACTGAAACCTCGCAATGCGATTGGCTGATCGGACTCTGTTGCCATGACGATTGCCGTTTTGTTCCCTTTATATCTTTTGAAGCTTCAGAAGTTTCATTTTGAACCAGTCGCGCCAAGATAGCTTTGAAGCGACATCGAACTTAAAGCGTTCCTTATCAATGTAAGCGTCATTGTCATTGCGCATGCAATCAGCATTTCAATGATACCTATTCTTACAGCTTTCTTACAACATTATTGTTTCTTTTTTTGCGTGTTGTAGGACAGGAAAATAATGCTTTTAATCCCGCCAAAGAACGATGTGGTGGCGATGCGGTTGTTCGGGCTTGTTTCGCCGTTGTGTAGATAAGTAAATATCAAAGTACAAAAACTGTCTTTATAACGCGGCCTGTCGCCGGAAATTTGGATCGATTCACAGGAGAAACTGCGCATTCCCCTCACCAAAATGGCGACCATATCGAGGGCTTTGCACTACTTTCCCAAGATCTAGCGACTTGAGTCAGTGCGAGAACATTCTCGTCAGCTGATTGGGCGTAGTGCAAACGGAGCTCACCCGTAATCAATGAATAAAAGAGATCAGACGCGTTCTCGAATTAAAAATGGGGCAAACATTTGGCGAGAACGTGCCACCAACATACAAATAGCGAAATAGGTCTCGCGGCCTCTGATGTGCTTGCCCCTCATAGTCCTTCATCCACCGACCGATGTCAGCATCTGTACGGCAGCAGAACAACTTGAGATTTGCAACACGAAGCGAGGGTTGTCCACGACTTCCAACGTAAAATAACAGACGATCACAATCTCAACCTACGTCCGATCTCAGTTCGCCATGGCGTTCGGTTCGCAGCGAACGATCAACTTCGCTTCCAGTGTTTTAGAATACGACGTACCTCCGTTTTCTTGTCTTATTTCCGTCTGCGAATGACGCTTCGTCGCAGACAATCCGGCGTCCTTTGCTCGCGTTAGAAGACAAAACCATTTCCGGACGTAATGTTCGCTCGCTTCTCGAGAAGAAAATTAGGTCTCGCTTTCGCTCTTGCAGTGACCAAAATCGGAACCCTGGTGGTGCTAACCTGTTCATGTGGCCGCGCTCTTTCATTACGGTCTGACAGTCACTGACAGGTCCAGAATTGCGCGGTTGCGTCTGCTTATTGTGTTCATGCGTCTTGCTATGGTTTCTGGAGCGCGTCTCCGATAGGTGTGTTTAGCGTCCTATCCAGCTCATACGTCAAACGTGGTGCCGAAGTGGCAACAAATGACGTAACGGAAGCCGCAGTGCCCTGCTGTCGGATGTCGCGTTCGTGGCCGTTAGTCGGAGAAAACCGGCGCAAAGCAGGCGCGAACGCGATAGTCGCCGTATTCGCGGTGTCCAGACTTTTGGCTGCCGAAACTTCCACGGACTGCCACGCTGGAGAGCCACCTGCAGCAGAACAGGGATCTGCCCCATCCAGCACCACTCGCTGAGACACCGCCAGGATCGCGACCGGCGCCAGCATGAGCACTTCTATGACGTCATCGGGCGAATGTCGAGGGACCACTTCTTTGGACGCGGTAAACGCACCAGACGTAGACGCGTTGCAGGCAACGATAGTCTTGCTTCGTGATTTGTTCTCCGGTGTTCTCATCAACTCATTCCGCAATCTGATTGATTGGGGAGCGATAATGAAATCCACGGTGACTCGTCACACCCTTGGTTTCTTAATCTGCCGGTGAGAACAGCAGGACAGAGTGCCACCGGGCGTTTCAGCGTCGGCGACGGCGGTTGTTTTGTCCAAGCTAAAGGGGGAAGCGATAAATCGATGCGCTCTATTTTCCCTTCGCTGGCCAGTGGCCCGCACACCGAAGCGTTCTTGTTTACTCAGGCATCGCGTGTCTCTCTCTGTTGCAGCTTTTCCGACCCAAGAGCCACTTCCGGCCGAGTATGGTATCTACGAAGAGGTCAACGAACAAAAAGGTATGCCCAGCTGCTTCGCTGCTGCGGATCCGAACTAATCTAACAGAAAATAAAAATAAAACTTCTGCGAAGCGTGAATTTAAAAAAGTAAGCAATGATGTACAGTCGTCACTACAAAATGAACAAAGCAAATTGCTGGGCAATTGTCTTGCGCATGTGAAACGTTCTAGCGTCAGAAACGTTTAGCGATACTATCACGGTACTCTTCGTCGGAGTAGCGCGTACTACGTGTACACTTGATCGCTTTTTCTCTGAGATTCAAGTGTGTGCGTGACAGAATTTGCTACCGGAGTTTTTCTAATAGGAGCAGCTGCATTTTGCGGCTCCACCTATGTAAAATCAGTGTCACGCAATGTTAATTTCCCTCTAAATCTAGAGAAGAAATTGAATTTCTGCATAGGTCACGTGACATAAAGTCATGTGACATACGTTGCCCCCAAATTTAGGGGAACTGAATTGGCGTTACGGTCGCGTGATGTAAATTTTCCTGCTAAATCTAGCGGTGAAATTGAATTTCTGTATGGGTCACGTGACTTGGAAATCATGGGGCATCATTTTTGCCGCTGCATTTAGCGGAGAATCGAATCAGCGTTAGGTCACGTGACATCAATTTTCCCGCTAAATATAGCGGGGTGCTGAATTTGTGTATAAGTCAGGTGACACGAAGTCATGTGCCGTCATTCTTCCCGCCACATTTATCGGGGAAACTGAATTGGGAGTTCAAGCCACGTGACGTCAATTTTCCTGCTAAACCTAGTGGGAAAACTGAATTGGCATTGAGGTCACGTGAGGTCGATTTGGCCGCTGAATCTAGCGGGAAAGCTTAATTTGTGTGTAGCTGACGTGATATGTCACGTGACCTAATCACCAACGTTCTCTGGCTAGTTGCTCTGGATTTCGCGAAGCCGGGGCCCGTGACCTTATATAACTACAGTTTCCCCGCTAGATTTAGAGGGAACATTAACGCCCCGTGACCTCAACACCAATTCAGTTTCCCCGTTAGATGTATTGAAAAAAAAACACAAGGCGAAAAGCTCTTTGTCTAGCTGCGCCGGATTTCGTGAAGCCGCATTTTGTGAAGTTGGCGGCTGTGACGTCACATGACTTCAGTTTTCCCGCTAGATTTAGCGGAAAAATTGACGTCACGTGACCCAGACACCAATGTAGTTTGACCTTTTAATGGATATAGCGCGACAAATGACGTCACATGACTTCGTATCACGTGACCTATGCGCCGACGAAAGTAAGGAGGGGAGGAGACTTAAGCGCGCGGGGACGTCAGTGCGGAGTGGCGCCCTTTCGGCAGGGAACGGTGGCTTGCGACACGACGCGCGCCATCACGCAGCCCACCATGACGCATCACAAGTGTGTAGAGCCATGGTCAACTTCTATCGAAACGGGCCGCGCTAACCAAATGTTGCAAAGACCGATCAGAAGCAGAAAAAAAGAAAAAGAAAGAGCCACGTGTTGGCACGCGCCCATGGGTTACAATCATCCTGCTGCCCATTCGGAGACTGACCTTTTTTCCTGGCTGCGGATGGTTGTTATTCTGAGGCTGCAATGATTCAAGACGGAGAGTAGTCGCGGAGACGAGCGGGATTGCTTCAGAAGACCAACCACGTCGAAGTTCTCGTCGGGCGCCGTTTTATTTTCCTGGCCGCCTTCATAACGACCCTTAATATAGGAATCAAACACAAAGACTGAAGCACTGAAGTCCCAACAAGAATACCAACGTTTATGTTAATGGCGATGCTATGCCTTTATAGAACACAGTGCCCAATGTTGTCGACAACTACATATTTGTTACCCCACAAAACAAGAAAACAGAGTTAATAAAAAAAATATGGTAACATCAGACGATATTGGTAATAATACAAAATATCTTAGCAAGGCGAGGCCTTCTTCGCTGCAATGGCGGTACTTGTAGCGGCCTAGTACGAAGCTTCGGGGACGGCGGGAGCTGCAGGGGCGAATGGAACCGTAGGTGTGATTGCAACTGCAATGGCGGCTGGAACCATAGGAACGACTATTGCCTCAGGAACAACTGGAAGTTTCTGCGGTGTCAAGGGGGAAGGGGGGAGAACTCCCCCTCCTTCGACATTACCGTAATTCATCAGCTTCGACGTTCCAGATGCGGTTGTCACTGAAGATTTAAGACTTGGTTCACGGGTGCCCGTGATCAGCATGGTTTCTGTAGAGCATGGTGACCCCTTTTTTAAGACATTGGGCTTACTGAACTCTGAACTCTGAGTCGACGCCAGCCCGAAACACACACTTCGAAACCGCAGAAGTGCCGTCGTGTCTGAGAAATCGTCCGTCAGGTCCGCCGTGTCTGTTTTCAGTTCAACCTGATGCTAGTCCGAGGCTAAATCCCGATGTGGGAAATGTGCTCAATCCTGCCAGCTGGTGCAGCAGTTCCCTTGCGTGTAGTAGGTAATTCATCCGCTATGGTGGCTTTGTTAGGCTCTCGTGAAGTCCACTCAAAGTCTGCTGGTGCCGTTATTATTTTTTACGAGCACAATTGGAGAGATTTATTCAGAGGACTCGAAACTTTAGATGGTGGTACCGTCTTGCTTCAGCTGGTGCAGTTTCACCGAAACAATGCCCCACAATGCCAATGGCAGCCACCGCATTTTTGCTGCCACTGGCTTAACCGTATCCAGTCCGCTTGACCTGGTAAGCAAATCCTCTTACGAGACCCAGTTCATTGGG
>JAZHYW010061709.1:0-14892 GCA_037355805.1 Ixodes ricinus
TTAGTGATGGACCGAATCTGCCTAACTTCAGATTCGGCAAAGTTCGGCAAATGCCGAACTTTTGAAGGAACGTACGGCAAAGATTCGGCGAAAATTCGGCAAATCTCTGCGCACGCGCGAGAACGCGACGGAGCCATGGATTGCAAATGGACGCCGTGGAGTCGTGCGGTTACCATCGTGCAGTTTAGTACAACCAGCGGTTACGGCGCGGTGTGGTGTAGTCAACACGGTAACTGTGCGTTTGTGAGCTAGTGTGGTTCTCTTCAATATTTTCTGCCTCAAGAATAGAAGATGGACCAGTAATTTACGCAGTCCACTGCGCAAGTGACAAATGATACGTGCATTCTGAAACATTTGCCGATAATTACTTTAACGCACTCCTCGCAATTATAACACTTCTGTTTTCGGCTCATAAGTAGTGTGTTCCAAAACAAAATACTATTGGCTTTTTCAATTAGTGTTATTTCGCGATTTTCATGTATCTGCATAAAACTGAACAGAACTGTAATTCTCGACGTTGCACATTTGACATTCTTAACTCTCCCTATTTTCCGAAACGTTCGTGATGTCCTAACACCAGAAACTGGCATTTTAAAGGTTAAACACGTGGCGTTGCGAATATGGGACGCACACTTTCATGCAAAGCTGACGTAAAGTGACTCAAAATCAACATGCATATTTACAATATTATTATTATCTCTTCTGGTGAAGGCTGAGCAACCGTTGCATTTGTTTTCGCGCACAAAAGGGTAACTTCCAGAGAAAGCAAGAACGCAGCATTATTGCCTTCATTTTAACAATGTATGTACACACACATGCAGGCTTGCGCTGATGATGCCTCAAAACCGAAACTCTCGTAGCGTGATTCGCCACGCTCGCTTCTACTCAACCTCGTTGTCACGCTACTTCTGCAAGGAGTCACTAAAACTGCCAGTAAACACACAAAAACCACACCGATACAATCATCTTGTAGAATATCACCTTATTTAGTAATAACTATGTCAATATGCATTACATGTTGCATATAAGTTAAGAAAAAGAAACATAAAACCGTTTTTCGCCAGAAAAAAACGAAATATCAACATTAAGTCTGGTAACATTGTATTTTTGCCGAATCTTTGCCGAATCTTTAGAAAAGTTCGACAAAAGTTCGGCTTGTCGAATCCTCGAGACTCGGCGCCGATTTTTCGATTCGGCAAAAAGGTCGGCCCATCACTAGTATCTATGCGGGGAGCAAGTTGTCTGCTTTTTGCAGGAGTTGCGTTGATGTCAAAGACGCCGAGCTCTGATTGGCTCTGATTGGAAGGATAGTGGGTAGACCTGAAAGCAAACTGCCTTGAGGACTACCCACTATCCTTCAATCAGAACCAATCAGAGCTCGGCGTCTTTTGACATCACCGCAACTCCTGCAAAAAAGCAGACAACTTGCGCTGCGCGTACTATCGATTGCGATTCTTTGGAGCTAGAAAATTCAATCGCTTCGAGCAGTTTCTTTTTGTTGAGCTGCAAACTTCCTTTAAAGAAAAGTTAAAATACAATAATATTTTGAGGGAAATATATAAGTAGAAAATAAGCGAAGAACACACAAAACACTTTCTTTTTGTGTGTCTTTCCTTATTTCTATTTCCCGTTTCCCAGCAAGCTCTTTATTTCAAGAAATTAGAACATCGAAAGAGTTCCAGAGCAAAGAATTCGGGTATATGGGATACGAGTATAAAAAGTGTAACTGATATTCGCCTTCTTTCGTATTTTTTATTCGTTTATTAGTTCGCGCAAAGGTAACAACTCGATCACAAAAGAAGTTCACACTTAAGAGCATACTTTGTTGCAAAGCTATTTCTTTAATAACTAAGAAAAAAAGAATATAAAAGAGACATTGGCTGCCACCATAGCGGCGCCGGCTGGTCCTTTGAACCTCGGAATAATTAGTGTTCATTCACTCGAGACACTTTGAAGTTCGGAGATTGAACGGTGTGGAGCGGCACCATACTCCCTGAATTAATTAGATCAAACTGGCGTCTATCTCATTCTCCGTCAGCTCGATTGGAGGAAGGGGGGTGCCATACGTGCTTGTCTGTCGGAGAGTGAATTTACTCTCCGACAGACAAGCATGTAGTGGGACCCTGCAACGAAGGATGTCTTATGACAAATTTCGTTTCACTTATTGGGTCAGCGCGTGAGCTCGGTGCGTGACTTATGCAGTAAAACGGCTTCTAAGCATTAGCTAAGGCTGTACGCTCGAGCTAAGTCACACCGGACTGCGCGCACTTCAAATAAAAAAACACACTATTGGGAGGGAAAATGGCTTAGATGTCTCCACTCAAGCAAAAGGGTGTCTGTTTGTGTGTGTGAAGGCACTCTAACTTTTGACCACTAACAATTACCGTCTCGGAGAAGGGGAGGGGAGGGGGCGGGGAGTCGACTTTTATCTACAAATGAAGGGCAGCCCAAAGTACTTTTACTCGTCAGGACGCATTGGCAATGTGCCGTTGCGTCGGTTTTCATTTCTTTTCATTGCCCGTTTTACCTACGTTTGAAAAAGAATCGTCGTAAAGGATTAGATGCGCACAGAGAAAGGTGCTGACAATGTTGGTCGTGCGACACGGCGCCCTTTTAATATGGCGACAGAAGAGAGCAAAGGTCAGGAGAGGGACGCATATGATTAGAAGCTTACCAGAAGAAGCAAGGTCTATTGTTATTGTGTTGTGTGTATGTTTAAACAGCCGGAAGTTAGTCAGCCCCAATCGGCGTCTGGTGTCTCAGCTGTAGATGAGAACTTTAGCCAGTGCAGTACGAGTGGAAGCCTTGGGTCTTTAAAGTGCATCACACAGTAAAATGATACACGAACGCTGCCGGTACGATTCTCATCCAGATCGAAACAAGCAGCATGGAGGGATCGACCTCTTGCAAAATCCAACATCTCTTCGTGACATCCCGTCACGACCAAATACAGAGCTCGCATTTTAGTATGTCTGACTTTCCGTACATTTAACATGCTGTAAGTGTTGCCTACCAATACACATGACAAGCTGGGGCACGATTCTTTTTTTTTTTTATTTCAGGGGAAGGGGGCGGTCAGTGTTTGTGCACATGGGAACAGGACTACGAAAGCAGATGGAAGGAAGTATACTGGGTCGATCGGTCCTCTTGTCCCATCTCCTCGATGGGCTTCTTAAATGATCCGTGAGCCGTGAGGGTTACGCTGCGCTCTGGAGAGATAGCCAGGCCAGCAGAGAGGTATAAGACAAGGCCGGCCGTACTCCTACTCCTTTATAAGTCTAGGCTGGTCCTTAGGGCCTCTGGAGTTCCGTGTTTTAAGGGGCGCTCTCATGAAGATGAACGGGTGTAATGCAAGCGAGCGGCCGACTTTATGCAATTATTCCTCCAGTGCTGACATGCATTACTTCGCCAACGCGGCCAGTCTAAATCACACTTATGCCACTCCTCTCCGTGGCTAAAGAGGTCCCATAATGCAACGCGCGGTGTTGCCTGCAGGAATTTTCGGAAGTACTCTATTGAACCCATGATTCCAGTGTTTTGCAGCGCGAGCTTTCAGGTGCGGTGCGCTATCACACTCGGTCACCAATCCCCCATCTCCATTGGAATCTCGTCATGCACAAGCAAGGTATTTCGCAAGTGGTGACGCGAAACAACACAGGGCATACCGAGCGTCCGCGAGAAAACCGAACCCTGTTTTTCGCACCGCAAAAATAATCTAGACATCGCGGAGAGCTCAAACTACGTCAGAACGCAGCCCCAGCCGTTCGAGCAAGATGCCAAAGTTTCCCACACTTTACATTACCGGAATAAAAAGTTCAAAACTGAAAAACCATTTTCGTCTATGAGAAGACGCCGTCCGTAAGAAGCAGCGGACGGACATGCCGCTGTCTGCGACCGCATCTCGCAGATGCCGCCGCTTGCCCTCGAGGCTTCCCGCGCTCCTTCGCGTATCCTAACTAGGGGTGTCGCGAACAGGCCGAGGTTCGAGTTCGACCAGGTCCGACCTTTTCGAACTTTTAGTGGAAAATTCGACGAACCTTGTATTGAGGTTCGACTCGTGTGCGCATGCGCGACAGGCTGGCCAGTTAGCTTCGGATCGGATGGTGATGGCTAGGGGATGAATTAAGGGCAGCGCTGATTGTTTTTTTCAGTTAATACAGTACAAAAAAGTAAGTTAATAACTTCTTCAGTGCTTAGAATAGGTTTCTTTTAATTGCAACTGTTCTTATAATAATGCCACGCGCGTCGGCGAGCAAGCGCATGCGTGGCCGAGTGGTTACCGCGCTTGACTTTCGCGCGGAAGATGAAGTTAATTTCGAAGGAAGGTGTAGGTTCAATTCTAGTCAGTGACTGTCCTTTTATTTATTTTTTCAATTAAACCTTCTCGTAAGTTCGAGAACATTCTCGTCTGATTGAGTTCCGAATATTCTACGCACCGAAAGTTCTACGCCGAATGATCCAGAAACCCACGAAGGTACACATAAGGCACTTCGCAAGGCGAGCGGAGTCAGTTTTCGCTCTCATGCAGCGTTCGATTCTGCCGCTTCGCCGCCTTCAACACCCGCGACGCTCTGTTTGTATCTTTCTTTTCCTTTTATTTTTGGGCACAAGGTCGCCCCATTAAACGTATAGTTTAATCAGTTATTCGCTGCCTCATCACTTGTCATTCGTGACAATAAAATAACGCTTTGCATAAAAAAATTCTCCAAACCTAGACATGCTTGTATCAAGGTCTGGCCACACTGTCCACGAAGTCGAACCGGTCAAATCTGGTAAAAAGGTCGAAGGTTCGTCGAACCGGTTCAACCCAGTCGAACCCCTGAAGTTCGACCTAAAAATCCGGTTCGACAAAAGTTTGCGACACCCCTAATCCCCTAACCCGACCGACTGGCGGCAAAGTATCAATAGCTGACAAAAGTATCCTGTCCTTGTCACCAACTTTGTCGGGTTTTCATAAAAGGAAACTAACCTAAATAGAAAGTCTAAAATCGTAGCCACCCGAGATTTTTTTTTTTTGTAGGAAAAAGCATTTGGTAAATACCGAAACAGACGTCGTCCACCTCTGCCTTCAAAAACGCCGACAGTCATCTACGCGCACCTGCATTGATTGTTTATGTTCAGTTTTATTTGATTACTGACTGGTCTTATTTGTGCGGCAGTTAATGCGCAAACAACAGAGTCAGGTACTGTGATACGCCGACCTGGGAAGCTGTAAAAAGTGGCCAAGCACAAGTGTTTTTTTTTCTTTTCAGAGTTTGGCTTACTCCTTACAAACAATGTGTATAGTGTAATTCTTCTTCACTTCTGTTGAACATTTTCTGGAATCGTAATGAAACTTTTTTCTAAACTTTTTTAGGTTTCCAAGAGTTTTTTTTTGCTTTGTTTTTGCTTTTTTTGCCCATTTATATCCTGGTTAAAATTGGCCATTGGAATTTTTAGAAATCCTTCTAACATAAATTTTCTTGAATTCTTTTAACGGAACCGCAGAATACCGTTACGGAAAAAAAAAGACTGTTAGGAAATAGTGCTCCTGTGGTATTTGACCGCAATGTACACATCCCACAAATGCACAATTGACAAGAAGACAAAATCAAAAACCATGAAGCGCTCCAACACCAGAATCACAGTCCCGTTAACTGCCCTAGAGCGTTCTATAACCTACATATTGAAGGTAATCATATGGCCCGTGACCACCTCAGCGCTCATTAAGGTTCCAAGTGTCCAATCTCCTTCTCGGGCGTCTGTCAAGGATAAAACAGTGTTTCGAAGCTCGTGGACTCCATCTCTTACTAAAAGCATTGGTACAACTAATATTATTTCGGCGCTGTCGCTAAAACTGCATCCACAAAAACAACTCATGGAAGAAATTTTATCGCTTTTCAGTGTTTACGGATGAGAGAAGAGAGGGGAAGGGGTTAGGTTAACGCGTTGCAGTGGTCCGTCAGGACGTAACGCTAGACACGGTGAACCAGCGAACTTTTATATTACGTCGGAAGTAACTTTAATTTTATTTTTGTTACGTCGGACGTAACGCTATACGTCGCTTGCACATAACGTCATTTCCGATACCCTCCAGAGAAAAGGGAAAGAAGGAGCTCCCCTCTTATCAGGATCCTCCTTTGTGCCTCTCGGATTTGCACAGGCGTCTGCTATTCCCCTCCCAGAAGATTATAGAATATTAACCTGTCACTCAAAATTCTTACAAAAGCAGCTTCCCTCTCCTCCTTTTACATGGTGGTCAAAAGTATGCGATGTGACGCCAGTGCAAGGAGCCTATACGCTGCCATAAAGATAAGAATTTTTCTGTGGACAGATGTCAACTAGAAGCAATTTTTCAACGTATGTTAGGGGTGTTGTGACTGTTTTATTAAATAGAAGCAGGAAAAAGAATGAAGATCTTTCTTAATTTGCTTTTGTCTTCTGATTAAAAAAAATCCTAGATTAAAAGAAAAAGAATTGCAAAGCAACTTATAATCATTTTAGAATACTTACAAATATATCAACAGGAAAAATCTGTAAAATGTATTTTCCCTTCAATATTTTTCAAAACAAATTGTGAGCTTTTATTTCCAAAACTCTTTTCCAAATTATATAAAGCAGTCTTGGGTAAAACTACTTTTAAAAAGTAATTCGTTACAGTTACAGTTACTTTCAGAAAAAGTAGCGAAGTCGCCGTTACAAGTTACCGCAACAAAAGAGTAACTCGTTACAGTTACAGTTACTTTTAAAAAGTAACGACGTTGCTTTTCAGTTACTTTTCTATGACACAAAAATTATCAAAAACTAGTAAACACCCCTGACAAAGTTTTTACTTAAAATGAAAAAGTCCGTTTTTTACTTCATATTGCAACCTAGCGGCAGTTGCTTCTCGAAATTAGTGTTTGAAAGTTTCCGCGCCAGACTAGTGGCGCAAATCAAAATGCGAAACATGCGCAGGTGCTATCCGCGTGTATTTTGTTCACGGTTGATTCACCTGATTAAAAAGCGTTTTTCACAGAAAAAAAAACACAACATAGATAGTGCTTCAAAATACTAAGATGTAAGTGTTCAGTCATAAAGTACAAGAGCGTGCGTAATGATAACTAGATTTTTTTTATCAAAACTGCACGTGGCTATATTCGGGTCGTGACTCGCGATAAAGAACGTATTCATAAGTTTGTGCAAGGCCAATTTGACACTCGAAATGTCGGAACAGACGATTTGGAAAGTGCGAGATGTAGCTAAATAGTACTCGTTCAGTGATATATTATTCATAAAATGCTGAAAAGTAACGACAAAAGTAACGTCGTTACTTTCATCGTTACCTCAGAAAAAAGTGACTGTTACAGTTACAAATTACATTTTTTAAAAAGTAACTCGTTACAGTTACAAGTTACCAAAAAAGTAACGAAGTTACAGTAACGCGTTACTACCTAAGACTGATATAAAGAAGGTGCCCTCAATATTTTTCAATAAAATAATAAAACAAATACTTTTTTTAATATAAAGATAATCTTAATGATTTTTCTTCCTAATGTTTGTATAAAATTATTTAAACAAAAACATTACTATTGGTTTTAGAACATTTTTTGTAAACAACTCATAGAAACGTCATTAACTAACTTTTAATTTTTATAAATAAGTCTAGAAACAAAATTCATTGTTTTCTTTTGAACGTTTTTGGCAATATAATAACAACGCAAGTGCGTTTATAAAAGAATTCTGTAGGATCCCGCAAAGTTAGTAAAAGCCCCTAAAATATTAAAAAGAAAGTTGAGACCTGTTCGTAAGTGACGGCCACCTTCCAAGTCGGCGATCTGGACGTTGGCCGGGCACTTTGCAGAAAAAGTCTCGTCGAGAACAAAACGCACGTCTTCCACATTCCTCCTCGAAAGGAAGAGCTCCGCTTCGCAATCATCGGTGCCTTCGAGCTAGATCCCCGTTTGTCTTTGCGAAGAGCCGCACGTTTGTTCGGTGTGTCCAAGCACACCGTGCGAAAAGCTATCGTGCAAGATGCGACCGTCAAGCTTGGCCCGATTCACTGAATCATGAGTTGGTGTCCGGTGACTACAGCAGCGACTCTACTTTTGCCGATGAGCAGGACTGTACAAGATTCATTGCACCTCAGTTTTTGCTGTTTAGTGATGGGGCGACATTTCACCTGGACTGGTAGGTCAACACCCAGAACTGCCGCTATTGGAGTCTCGACAAATCGGCACTGGACGCTCGAGAGGGATTTTCAGTCACCGAATTAACAGTCCGGTGCGGAATCTGGAGAGTGCGTCGGTGGACCCTATTTCATTCGACGGCAACGCGTCTGGAGACACCTGCACCTGCAGATGATGCTGGATGAGTTTCTTCCCGAGTTGGAAGCACTGCACATGCAGCGGGCGCCGGGACGTATGCATTTTTATGCGAGATGGAGCGCCACCCCACTGGGCGACAAGGGTAAATCATTGGCTGGAGTGGACACCCACCTTCCCAGTATGCTGTACGGGCCGGCGATCGCCGAACATGCCGTGGCCACTCAGATCGCAGAACTCACAATATGCGCGACTGTTTTGTTTGGGGGCTTGTGGAGTTCCAGGTAGGTCAGCGGGCTGCATCCCCACACTCGACGCCTGAAGCAGCGTATCGAGAATGCGTTGCCACTCATCGCCGACGAGATGCAAGCTGCGTGCATTCGGAGAATACGAGACCAGGCTCGGCCCTTGATGCGGCAGAAGTAGAGCCGTATGGCCCTAGAACGGATCTGACAAGTCTGAGCTGCACCTTCCCGTCGATTCTATGGTTTATTCATCTTAATACCCTGACAAAGGCCCTTTCAACGCTTACAACTTTCATGGTCACGGAGCCTCAGCCACTGCGTCGTCACCACCTCATCTCTCAACCATACAAAGATGCTCCTTTCTGCGCTCATTTTTTCTCCTCAGGTATCGCTTCTTTAGATGCGGAGCATCTCTTGCTCCGGGCCTACCGTCCCGCGGCTCTGGCGTCGGCGTCGTAGTCCGCACTCGTACTACGCACGCGCAACTCTCCTTCCCTCTCTCAACTGCTGCGCGTTACTCTCTCCGCTCGCTCTTCTACTATACTTCGTCTCACCCCTAGCATGGACTAACTGCGAAGGCTGTGCTAGCTCGAGTGGCCAGCCTTGACTGCCTTGACTAGAGCACTTGCTGCACGAGCGCTCGTGCAGCCGCCGCGGCTTCATTCAGAGCGAATAGCTCGCGCTTTTAGCACGCGCGACTAACAATAGTCCATACTAAGGTGAGACGAGGTATAGCTGCGTGCACTGCGCGTGCGTTCGCTTCTCCTCACACCGCGCGCGCACGCGCAACTCTCCTCCTCTAGCCTCCTCTCCTTCAAGTGTGAAAAATAAACGGCGAGCGTTCCAAGTTTCTCTGCCGCGAGCCGCGACGAAGGCTAGCGTAGGGGTCCCGCTAGGGCAGTCGGTGGCGCCATCTCTCGACGTCAGCACGCAACTGACTCTTTCCTCGGAAACAACACGATGCTCCGCATCACCCCATGGTTCCCTCGGGAAGATGGTGTTTTTTTTTTACGTTCATCTTATGCAAACCGGTGTCGCACACTATGTTCCACCTTTAAATCAGTGAAAGGCTCAGCGTCACAACCATAAAAATGCCGAGCCAGCTAGGTGAAGCAAACAAAACATTTTTTTTTTTCAAGATAAATAAAGGCATTATAGCAAATACAGAATTTCGCGAGCGCATAATCCTGACTTTAAAGAAAAGTCCGACCAGCATCCTGGAATTGTACCCAAACCGAACGGAGCACGTGCGAAACGACGCGACTGTACTGTGCCCCAAACCGCGAGACAAAAACCGAAACTAACCAAAAATCCTTGACTGATGCAGGCGCCTTCTGTAGATGCGGTAGCAAACAGCGAATTCCTTCTGCTCCCTCTCACGGACGGCGTTCTCTCATAAAGGAGAACAGTTCTTCACTTCTAACTTTTTATTCCTGTAAAGGGAACTGTTGAAGCTGTGGCATCTTGCTCGAACGACTGGGGCTACTTTCTGGCGGAGTTTGAGCTCTCCGCGATGTTCTAGTTTATTTTTGCGGTGCGAAAACAGAGGTTCGGCTTTCTCGCGGACGCCGGAACTTCCCAATAACCTCACGGGTGGGCACCCTCGGGGTGTGCGTGTATGGGGACTTGATGGGGAGCGCAGTGATGCCCGCCACCGGAGTTGCTAGAAAGTTTTAGTATATATCCTGTTTTCAGGACACCCTCTGCAGCGGGAGCTCGCGCTGCCACCTCGATGCATGCTCTGAACCGCACGCCGTTAGCGGTAATTGACCTTTGAAAAGGATCTACCTAAAACTCCCTGATTAGTCTCCTCCGCGGACGGATGTTCTTCGTCCAGTCGGTCACTCTACGGGGACCCGATATTGCCTGAAGTCAAACAGTGTCCCATAGGCACTTCCGGCGAAACTCGGGAGTTTGGAATTGAGGGCAAGTTTTACCAGCGAGCGGCGCTGACGACTGGCAGGCGACACTGGTCCTACCGCTGTCTCTGCTCCTGTGGAGAATCCCGTGCAACTTCAGTTGCCAAAGCTATAATCACGCAAAAGCTACACGCGCTTGCAGTCATGGGGCACCAGTGTGGGGCCATGCTTGCAATTGTATATTGGGGCGACGAGACAACGCGTAAAACCGCGAGTTCCGGAAAGCGCTGGACACCATGCAACACCTCTAAGACAGCACAGTGAACGTCACCTCTTTCCCCCTATTATTATTTTTGAATGCGTAGTATTTATATGACCAGACGCTTAGCGCGCTTCGTATTCGACTCTATAGAACGTAGCCCCAATGGAGCGTGCAGCGCGCAACGTGCTCTTGGAGCGGGGGCTTTTCTCAGTGTGCGCTCGGACGACAGCAGTGCGATCTATAAGTACAGAGAAAACGTTCTGAAAATCGCCTGCAAAGTTCGCCGCCGGCACGCCGTCGACGCGCGCGACATCTGTCAGCGGCACGCAAGCTAAGCGGAGAACGGTCATGACACCGTCTTCTGCGAATGATGCGTACAGATCGCCCGTAAGAGGTTTCTTTTTTCTCTTTTTTCGAACTAGATAAGGTCATTCATTGGGCTTTTCACTCAAGGCTTGCACCCCTAGCCTCCACTCTGCACTAAATCACAGCGAAGATATGCTTAGAAACCGATGCTTTTAATTTTTTTTGCGAATTGTTAAAAGTTTGTTTGAAGCGGAAGTTTGTTTGCAGGCTTCGTAGTGCCACCAAGCGACAACAGTGGGAGCAACAAGTTGAAGACGGAGGCTTGAAGGGTAACTGCAAAGAAATAAAAGTGTTTTTTTTAAACAGCCTAATTGGGACAAGCATGTCACAAAACAAATCTTCCGCGGCGAAACAAATTTTTCTAGCAATAGGCTTACGCCACAGAACGTCACACTTAGCGTCGGAGTCCCAACCTCTCCGCATTTGAAACTCCCGCTCTTTCGAGCGCCCGCGGAGTGGCTGGTATACGTCACCCGCGGTGACGTCTCAGCAGAGACTCTGTGACGTGGAATAGGAACTTTGTGGCGCGCGATTCAAAACGGGTGAAATAGCCGCAAACTAAAATCAGTCCTGCGCAATAAATATTGCTGTAAAAAATTTTATGCTTTTGGCGGAAAAATTGTTTTTTGTGACATGCTTGTCGCTAATTAGGCTCGTTTAAAAATACACGCTTTGTCTCTTTGCAGTTACCACTTTTTGAGGGACGCGGCTGGCAAGTCGAGAGCGCCGCGAACAGCAGCGACACGAAGTCAGTTGCCAACTTGCCAAATAAACAGCGGCGGACAGGCAGTTCAAGAGCCACGTCACGGAGAATCCGTTCGGTGCGGTGCGACAGATTAGGCGGGCGCGAGCTAAAGGCGTACTCGAATTCAGCGCATTTAGAACGATTTTGAGAAATGCTTGGAAGACTATATCCGTGTGTTTGGCTCCAGCGGATACTACTAGTGTTGGCTGAGCTCGGACTGAAACGGGAGTATTGCGGCGTTGCCACAACCCGCGTGCTTTCAAAGATTGTTTATTCCCTCCTGCTTTCTGCTTCCATATTTTACATCCTTTGCCTCTGTCGGACTTCTATCACGCGATTCCGTTCGGCAAGGGATTTGCGTGGTTCCAACTGAAACAGCGATTTTAAGTGTTTGGCAGCTAATACGATGCCCTTGACTGACCTCACGTTCAAATAAATCGCACTTTTCACAAATGAGGAACTCGAGTGCTTTTCAGAAAAGCTTGATTTTGATGGCAAATTGTTTGGTGGGTTTTAGTCTATAAAAATTACAGATTCTATACGCCAAGACATCCTAATAAACTCAGAGCAATTGAAAAACACTGGCACTATATCCTCTTGTGGGAAAGGGGGGACTTTTGGTCTTTTTTATTTCCAGAAACTTTGACTAATGAAAATAGTTAAATTGCGGCGAGATTCCAAACGTTACTTTTGATGTGTTCGTTTTAGGCGCGTTGTGCATTCTCTTTTAGGCACTCAACGTTAAATCTTTAGGTGCAGGAACGTGGGGTGGGCATCACGCAGACTTCTTTGATGCCCAGCTATAATAAGTTGAACAATATACGCCCCCGCGTGGGGTTACACGTGACGCTGCCACATGCGAGTCGGCTGGCTGGTTTCTTATTGAATATGCTCCGTAGTACAACGCACGCTTCCGTCCGGTAGGGTTTACGTAAGCGAAGCGAAGGCGAGGCCGAGGCGGCGAGGCCGACGAGGCCCCGAGGAGCAGGCGACAGACCGCGATCAGCTCGTCGCCGTCCGTAGTGCGTCCGGCAATTTTTATTGAAGGGCTCCGGTTGAAAACGAAACCAAAATAAATAGGGCTGGGCGTCGACTAAAAATTTTAACCCGATTAATCGCCACCCTTTAATCGATTAATTAATCGATTAATCGGTCTCGTTCATTTCCATGCATAACAATATTGTTCAAAAGTAAAAATTGCATCAATTTTTTTGTGCTGAATATGTGTGAAACGACGCAATAATTTCAATTATGAATCAACTTGCAGAAGTGTTGTAAGTTGGGCGAGTTGGTATGATGACATGGTGAACAGAACAGCGCACAAAAAGACGAGGACAGAGAAAAGGAACATGCACTTGAGTGTGTCTGCGCTTGTGTGTTGTGCATGTTCCTTTTCTCTGTCCTCGTCTTTTTGTGCGCTGTTCTGTTCACCATGAATCAACTTCGATATACAGTTGAGAACAGTACAAAAACACTCACACTCAGATATTATTACTTCAGCTCCATGACGCAAAAATGTTCGTTGATATTCTCCGGGAAGGGCGGCCTCCTTTGATTGCTCACAATAGTCTCTGCTGCGCTAAACGGACACTCGCACTGCGTTGAAATCGCTGGGACATGTGTAACCTTCTGCACTTGTCTCGAAGTTACAAATCTCCCCTTACAGTTTACCTTAAGTTAATATTTCACCTAAAGTTTTCACTTCGTATAGGTGTGCTCGTCCATGTCTGCATGGTGAAAGCATTTAATTTTTATTTAATTTTGGTTCGTCAAAATTTTACCGATTAACCGGTTAAAGAAATTAATCGCGATTAAAGCGTTAATCGATTAATCGGTAGGTTAATCGATCAATTGCCCAGCCCTAAAAATAAATGACCTCGCATCACTTCAGTGGCGCGAAATATGATCACAGCCGACATAGTACGTCATTGTTAAGCAGCGTACTCCACTCAAAACCGATTTTCAATATGCGATTAGCTGCTCTCTTTAGCAGGTGGCAAGCGGTAGTTAGCTTTTAGTCGAGCAACACTGGCGACGCGTACCGCAGCACCACAGTGACGTCACGTCTAGGACGGCACAGCTAATGAATTGAGTGTTGCCATCCCTATCAAGCAGATAGTTTCGGTCTTTTCCTCCGAAAAACAAACTTTGAGCCGTGATATTGATAACATCAGTTACACACGAAATCCTGAATAAATATACACCGTAATTCAGGGACACTCGATCGCTGGGCTGAGATATAGTCGTAATCCCAAGTTCGAAAATATTGATCGGAGTTACCCTTAAACGAAACTCGAGGGGCGTGACGCGGTGCGCGATATGCCAGCTGAACACGTTGAAAAACTGCGCCTGCTCGATCCGGCGTAAGAGCAAGACCAACGAGACGTGCGAGACCTCCATGCGGCGACGATGGTCCACGACGAGGACGCAGCCGAGCCGCTGTGCAGTCGGAGTAAACTGAAAGCGTCTGGCGTTTCCGAGACCAACTAAGATGGGGCTTTGCAATGTGAACGGCTGCAGAAACCTTCCTTCGGAAGTTTCGTCCACTGGCATGCCCCTGTTGGTTTACGTCCGGAACTTCTCAGTAACCTGAGCTTATATAAGCGGCTTCCTCTCAGATTTCCGAGAGACACTGAGCTGCTCAAACGATGGATTTCGGCCCTTTGTTCCAACAGTGACTGGACTTCATCGAAGAGGAGTTTCGTACGCTTCAATTCTGATAACTTCGACAGTCGTGCCAGGTATATATGTGCCCCTGCGGAGCCAAACTGAGTTGAAACGTCGGTAGCGATACACCTTAATGAAACGCCATAGTAAAACTCAACTGCATCGTTCAATATTGGTTGCGAGTCAGTACAAGGCGCTCGACGAGACCTTTCTCACGGGCGTGCAAACACAATCGCTGTCGAAAATCGTATGTTAATTTCAATCGATGCAAACAGAGTTCTCAAGCTGAACCGAGTCACTCACATCGTTGAAGGCTGGTATTCATTTGCACGATTATAACGGATATTCAAAAACTTATTGTTCGAATTGGCTGATGTTACGCGAACTAATAAGAGTCAGCAGGCGCAGTCAGCTGCTGCGATCAGACCAACTAAACAAGCTACGCTCAGAGGAATTAAACGGCACA